>CAIGRO010199929.1:0-10781 GCA_903798355.1 Fraxinus baroniana
TTGGCAGAGTGCTCTCTTCTATACAGAATTTCCTTTATAATATGGACTAAAACTCTCTGAACAATAATCAATTTCTTCAAACCAATACATATAATTTAAAATAGGGTACAATGGCCCCTCAAAACTAGAGATGGCAAAAAAATCCGCCCCGCCCCGCCCCGCGAAGTTAAATAAATAAATAAAAAAATTGAACATTGTTTGCTTTCATTGTTTGGTTTGAATATTGACGTAGTTATTTTAAGTATTGTTTGCTTTGGATTATGAAATTTTGAATTTGTATTTAATTGAAAATTTTTTGTTTAAAAAAAAAACAAACGGGGCAAGACCCCACCCCGCCCCGTCTTGGGGCGCGGGGTGCCCCGCCCTGAACCCGCCACGTTGACATCACTACTCAAAACTTAAAATGTTCAAAATACAATACTAGTAAATCGACCTTTACTATTATTTTACAAACAAAAGTGTCAAATATACTCAAAATACCCAATATGCAGCGAGCACATGATATGAATACATGAATTGCAAATTAACTTTTTTGAAAAAATATATATGTATCCCATAAGAAATATGACCTATGTAAATCGAAAAATTGAGTCATACAATTAAAGAAAGTGTGGTTCAACTTGATGATCAACAAGCTCTAATGCTATCCAACTCAGCTATAATCTGATAAGAAGAAGTGTAAAAAAATATATGAGCTTGACTCAATGAGTGGATAGTTTGCAAATAAGTATATTTTTCTTGTTTGTAAAACTTCATTTACTCTTTAACTTTAAGAAATTCATAAGTTCAGTAATAAATTTTAAAATTGAAACATAATAGAATCATAAAATCATCTGTTCTTTATTCAAAATAAACAACTATAAAGTATCACAATTACCGCAAATGTCTTTTTCAAATCCAAATAATAACCAGTCTTTAATGATAACCTAAAAATTCATATAGTCTCAACTTTAACTGATTTGTCTTTGCCCCACATAGATGACTCTTTCAGTATCAATTGACTTTTGGTTATTCAGACAATCTCACATAGACACACTTATGTGAGTAGTGATACCAAAATTTTTCCACCAAATATGTCTACGTATTGAAATTGAATTAACCTCAAAACAAACCAAAATAAGAAGTGTATTTTTTTCTTTACACGCCAAGTGTTGTATTTAGTACAATATCTCTTTATGTATTTCAATTTTTTACAAGAGTAAAATTTGATGATTAATTCTTTTGAACTGAACCAAATGCAGTTTCCTCATTCTTTAATTTATCCATAGAGGTACTTGCCAAGTGCGTACTTCTAGTTCTCTCTTGTTTTAGACTTTTTTTTTCTTGCACACAATATGAAATGAGTTTATTAAGAGTCCACTTCTCTTTTTAGCAGTTGTAACTAATCTTAAATTAGTCGAATTGTGCAAGAATAGAAATAACAACTAAATTTTTGAGCAAGTCATAGGACAACTCAAGTTTTAATACCTTCAGTTTTGAAGTAAGATAAGACATCATCATGATGCACTCCTATTTGATATTAGTCTTATACTTTAGTGAAATTAAGTTCGTCAGAAGCATACTAGTTTCGGTTTTGTTGTCTTTTGCAAAGCGTTTTTTTTTTTTCAATTTCTTTAAGAAAAGTTTTACTTTATTGGACATAACCCTCTGAATATTGATGAAATTTTACGCTTTATGATCATAAAACTTATGCAGATTGAACGATCTCACTTATTCGATCCCTATTTTTATTAGCGGAACTCTTATCCATAAGAGTAGTGAGTTGTTTAGTCCTTAAATCAATGTCTAGATCCATGCAGCCAAGATGATACAAACATTCTCTTTCCAACACTTAAACTTTGGTTCAAGCAAAGAAATTGAATTTATGGCTAAAATTCACGCTTCAAATCAAAATATCCCAAAATTATGTATGAATTTTAACCACAAAGTTTTTCCTTAATCTTAATGGTTTAATGTAGAGTTGGCTCGAGTTGGCTCTGATACTGGTTGTTAGAATTTTTATGGAACTCTAAATTTGAAAACTTAATTACTTAATTGCCAAGATGCTCCATGTCAAATTACCAAGAGAATTATAACGTACGGAACATACCTTAATTTATTGAGAATTATTCTTTACTATGATCTTGATTCTGGATCTTGAATCTTGAGTTTTGCCTCATTTTTATTCTTTAATTCTGGTTCTTGGTTTTGCATCTTGATCCATAATCTTGATTCTTGAATCACTTCATCTTAATTCTTGATTGTAGATTGTATGTTCTTGATTGTGGGTTTGGATCTCTCTCTTCAATATGATTTCTCATTATTATTTTTGTGTTGATGAGAGACACAGAATGAGAAGTTGCATATGAATTGGGGACTATAATCATATATATAGTTCTCATATGTATTTGGTTCATCGTCAATACAATCCTAATGGATCAAATCTCTAAACATGTAATCTGACTCACTTTATTTAGAAACACAAAACCCAATTACTTAATTATTTATTAAATCACTTTAATTTTGAGTTTAACTTTAAGATAATATTTATACACAATTAATTATATATGCTGGGCCACAAATTAAATATTTTCCCAACAAATAGTTTTATTTTTAAGCAACGTTTTTTATTAGAATAATATTATTTAGCACCAGTCTATATGACATTCTTAATTAAATGTGAAACTATGTGATTCATTTATTCCTACATTTCATTTAAAGACACTAGTGGTTGTAAAAATCATTATTCTTTTATTATTCCTTTTGCACTTTTACACTCTTTCATCTCCAACTGTACTCTGGCAGCTGATTAGTGTGTCTGTAAATTAGTTGAGCATATACTTATAAATCTGCTGCTGTATTGAGCTCTATGAATTGTAACTAAGGAGGTGTTTGATGGATATTATTAAGAAGATAATGTATTTTAAATAGTGATATGATGAGAAATATGTGGTTAAAAAGTAAAGAAAAAAGTATTGATGTGATGGAAAATATTATTTTATTAAAGAATGTGTAGTTGAAAATGAGTTTTGAAAGAATGTGTGCATGGCTTAATTAATATTTTGTGTAGAAAAAAATCATCAAAGAAAGATTCTCAGATAGTTTCTAAGTGGGCTAACAATTTTTCTCAGCTAGACTAAAATATAAAATAAATGAATAAAACTTTTGGGCTTCGACTTCCTTGGACCCACCCACCCCTGCTAGTACACATTTTAACTTTCACGAATTAGTTGAATAAAAGACATACGTAGTTCATTGATAGCTTCTCAATAATCTCTTGATGATCAATTATCAAGAGAAAAAATCGTTATTTTCTCCTTTTAAGTATCTTCATAATTTGAGATTAAAAAAATTGTGCGTTTTTATGAATAGGTACGGAGAAGGATGAGATTATAAATCAAATGTGAAACATTGTCTCCCTCATAACAACTATTAAGATAAACTTATTCATGGAGGAAACCTCGGATTTTAACCATTTTAACCTCCATTTCGAAAGAAATTTATAAATGTTTATAAGTTCAATCTAAATCGAATATTGATTTCAATTACACATTCATAGTTACTACACATTATTCACACATTTCCTCTTGCTTATCCCCCTTCCTTATGGTCGAGCTATTTTGTTCATCTCTTCATAAGGTAGGATACATTACTTTTCTCTTTATAAGGCCTTGGCCATACTGGAACGAATTGGATAATTGTTGATTGCAAATCGCGATTGTTTGTATTCCAAAATTAACAAATGAGTTTGCAAAAATTAGAAAATGTATTATTCTTATCACAATTTCTGTATAAATACAAAGCAAATTCTTGGTGTGAATTGAAATTATTTTATTTTTCGATGAACATAGTAAGTAAATTCTTAACACGTGAATGAGTCTGCTGCAGTATTAATTTGTGGGAAGTGAACACGTTGATCTTCGTTGGTGGCATTTTCTACCCTAAATTGTTCTTGTGAAGTTGCTAATATAGTTATTCTCAAATGAACAATGAACAATAGATCCATGCGTTTAATGTAATCCTATGAACTTTTTTCTCCAAACTCAACAAACGAATAGAAGATCACACAAAATTTCATGTTGTAATCTTGTCAAATTATGACAAATTCCTACAGGCAACCAATTAAAAAGTATCACAATGAGAATAAGCCAAGTAAATTGCATTTATAGATGTAGCTCTCAAATTTGAAACCAAGTTATAGCTCTGACTCAGTTTCAAATAAGCAAATCCGTCATGTAAATTAATTTGCTTAACAAAATCTTGTCCTAGGGAAAATGAAAAATCAAACATAGATGCCGGAAGAAAGTAGCAAGAACAAGGATCCAAAACCCTGCCAATTGAAACAAAAGTTTGGCATTATCAACAAATAGATTGAAAATGGGAAAAATTACGTTCAGTGTGAACAAGTATAGACAATGTTGACATACCAAGAAGACGGATGCCACCGCCCCTGTAGTGAGCTCCTTCAAGAGGCTGCGATTCTTCCTAGAGGAAGTAGCTTCATAGCTGCATGGCCAACAAAAAAACAGCTAAATTGACAAAATGGGAATTGAAGATATACACCGTCTCCTATACATTCCAGTCAAACTTTCTGTAAGTACCTTCACTCTGAGCTTATCTTATTTGAATCCTTATTTCATCATTTTTTGATCCAAAGCCTCCTCAATACCACGACAGGCCGAATGCCATATAGATATCATTGTATTTCATTGTAAAATCTGTCTGCCTTAAATGGTCATTTATTTAGCTACTTGTAAAGCAAAAGAGTGAAATTGCTGTTGGGTCACTAGTAAGTGCTCAGTGATTGTATCAACCAATTTTGCTGCAGATCTAAAGTTGAAAATCATTGTCTAACACAAATAGAAGAGGATGATGGTGTAAGTTGAAAATCGTCTTCTGATTCTAGTGGAAAGATGTATTGATCAAGCCGGTATAAATTGCTAGCCCAACATTCTTCTCCCTTCATCACTGGTTAGATAAGCGTTAACATTGATATTCATTCGAAGTGAATTAAACTCATTGTAATCCTAGGAACTTACTATTGCTTATTTTCAAACGGTCATTGAGATCTCCTTGAGTTAGAGTTAAACTCAAATTTAAAGTTCATCTTCATTTGAAAAGAAAAGTATTTGAGCATTGCTTGAAATGTTATTTTAACAGTCAAAATAGAAATAGTCTTGCTTTCACATATCAACTTAACTTACAATCATTCAACCATTAATCTTTCCTACCATCATTCATTCTCTAATGTATAATTTGCTTAAACTATTTCATACTTTGATTTATCCCATATATTTTTGCAGCATACTCAATTGTATCCGCTCTATGTGCTCTTAAAAGTACTTTCAAGTAGCCAAAAAATTATTATGTTACAATACATTCACTCCCTTCTAGATTCCCTGTGGGATCAAATAAGCTTCTAAGTGATGCACCATCTTCCAAGGACCGCTAGATAACACTTAACCTCATTCGCATAAGGAGAAGTCAATTGCATGGCTAAGTACCTACTTAAACTCTCACACTTCCATGAGATGGAGAAAGCAAGAGAGGACTCCAGCCGAATTTTACTACACATTATTCCTAAGTCCCAATTATGATTTTTAGGATTATACATCAAAGAATAAGACCATGATTCAACTCATAGCTTACTAAACACGTATAAAATTTGTTGGCTTGCTATTGCCAATTAGGGAATAAAATTAAGCGTAAAGATTAAAATCAGATTTTTAGTAGATTTTAATAAAAGTTAATAAAATGTGTGGTTGAAAAGTTGTGGATCCCATAAAATGTATAGTTAAAATTAATTATTGACTTTGATTTGAAATTTTAATTATATATTAATCCAAACCAAACAGGGGCTGAATCAACCCGTATATGTTTGTGGATGTGAAACTCAAGTAAGAGCATCTCCATCGTTGCACCATTTCACCATAATTCACCAAATATTTGTTGCAAATCTCCTCCAACGTATTGCAAACTCAAGTAATGATGCAAATGAATAGTGTTGCCATTTTGCACCAAAATGGTTAAATACAATTTTGCCCTTCTCTTTCACTTCGCAAAAAATTGGTTTTAAGGGTATTTGTGCCCATTTTTGTTATATATTTTTGTAATCCAATAAAAAAAATTTTATTATTATTATTATTATTATTATTATTTGTCGTAATTCTATTAATTGTACTATATTTTTTAAATTTATTAATGAATTCAATATTTTCGTTAATTTAATGTAATTATTTATCTAGTAATTAATGTAGTCAAAATAAATAAATAATTTTTCAAATAAATAAATTGTTAAGAATAAAAAAATAATAATAATAAAGAAAATGATTAAACAATGTTCATTTGGTGTAAGTTTTGGCGAAACGGGTTGAAGATGATTTTCAATTTGGTGCAAAACTTACTCAAATTTTGGTGCACGGTTGGAAATGCCCTAAATGAATATGGAAACCCACCAGAATTTAACCCACCTTCCAGGCTCGCCACTTATTTGAAGGCCTACTACAAAAATGCACTCTCCAACAAGAGAAATTCAAAGAACCCAAAAGAGAACTCAACAACCAACACAAACCACGAGTTTCATCACGATCCTTCATTACATCATCTTACAGCTGCTACCGAGTACCTCATTGGAAAATCCAGTACCCATTATACCCTTTAGGATCAACAGCCAATATCATTACACACTGAAAAAAAAAAATCCTACTTCACCACCAAGATTCCAATGGACCACCAAATTTCACACTTGAAGCTTTAAAGAATTATTTGTGTTTCCTAACTAAATTTATGACTAGGTACTATATTACCTTTAGGGAAATTACGTGTTATGTAATTAAAGAATACCAAGTTTACTATATAATCTACTGAACAATGAGTGCCGGACATGGGTAAGGATATACTAGACCAAGAAAATCAGGAATGCGATCAACCTAATGACCAACTGCCTAAGCACATAGGATATAGGCAAAATTGTATACAATACAGATACAGAATTAAAGAAAATGCATTAATACATGAAAGACAGCAATCACATAGACTAACTCCGGTTAACAGGGCACAAATGATGGTCTTCTGCATCTTTAGATAAAAAAAAGATACATAGTTCACACAAATGGATCCCCTATAAGTTTTAGATGAAACCTTCAAAAATAATTGTTCTACAAATTTTCAAATAAACACATGTTTATAGTATAAATAAATCTTGTAAAACCGCAACTAATTATCCCAGAAAATGAATTTAATCTTGAAAAATGATTTTTGACGAGATATGACATCAAAAATCACATGAGGAAATGCATACGCTAAAATTCAAATCCAAAATTCAAGTAAATAATATCTCGGAAAAAATATGGAAACGATCGCTTACATGAAGAAAGATGCAGTGACAACGAGACCTATAGCGAGCATGAAAACAGCAAGGGTTGGGTACCATGCGTCTGGTACAGGGCTAGAGATCGATTTCGTCGTCTGAGAATTTTTTTTTTATCAGAAAAATCAAATGCACGAAAAATAGCAAAAAAATAAAATAAAAAATCATAAAATTAACGGAAATAAAAATTGTGCGAAAATATACAAGTGATGATGAGCAGATCTAGGGATTTGGTGATACCATTTCGAAATATACAAGTGATGATGAGCAGATCTTCCTTGGGCTGCTGCTTTTCTTTCTTTTACTCCTAAACCAGAAGGTTTTCAACCCTCTTGTTTTGTATAGAAGTGGAGCGGATTCCGTGTGCTTGGGCACCTGGAAATATTGTGGACTCAAGCTGACATTTGACTAAACTCCAATGACCCGGTTGACCCGGTTCGTTAAAATATGTCAGGTTTGGGCCGTTTGGCTTTCCAAAATATATGGTTCCATTTTTTATATTTTTATTTTTGTCACTCATAATCTTTCTTAAGAATTATTTTTATCAAATTGATACCTTCACAACGGTTAAACAAAAAATAGTGAATTGGACCAACACAATTGGAATGGCTAAAAATTAAAAAAATAAAAATAAAAAAAATCGATAATTTGAAATCAAGACATTGAATATCAATTAATGCATGATGTTTATAGACGGCTCTATTCGCTTATTAGATGAAATATTTTAAATATACCTAGAAAAGAACCCATTAAACTATCAGAATCATTTTTTTTTATGACCGTGTTCAGACCAACTTGCGCACACCTCGACTAATTACACGGGATCCTAAAATTTACGGTCGGGTACTCAACTCAATGGCCCTGAAAGAATTCGAATTGGTGACCATTGAAAAGCAAACTCAATACCTAACCAATTGAACAATCCCTCAGAGTTATTAGACTATTTGAATCTATATGCATCAAAATTTCAATTCATGAATTTCACAATCTGAGAAATCAAGATGAGATGAGGATAAAATTGACGCTTTTTCAAATTCAATAAATGTTAAAGCAAGATCTTCAAGCCGTTCATTCGCCTTCTCTTGTACATTTTTAGCTGTTGATGAATACAACACAAAAAGAAGGAAAAGGTACTGTATCAATTCATATCATTTCTTACCCTTCGGCCCCACCAAAAAAAAAAAAGGGACTCGAGATGTTGCAGAAAAATTGTTGAAACAATATGTAATTTATTGGAGGTAAAATTTATTGCATCATAATTGGAATTATAATCCTTGCAATCTAATCCCATCCGTCTTGCTATCTCCTTGGTACATAATAATTTACTGCAACATCTTTATACAACAGAGCAAACTAGGCAATTAAAGAAAGACGGTGTCTAAGAAGCAAGAAGAGTCGGTCCATCTCCCGTCTCTTACAAAAACTCGGCAATCTTTCAATAACAGCTCAAAAGATACGAAAGATCAGAAATCCAACAAAAATCCCAAGAGCCTGCAGACATAGGAAAAAGCAAAAGGTCAATCCCCACAGAAAATGACTTTCATCAACCCTCTAACCATTCGTCAAGAACCTTATTTCATCATGCATCACAATGATCACAATATGGGAAAGCAACAACTACACAAGTAAAAACTTCATCAAACTGCTGAATTATCAGTAAATGAATATATAATCACTCCATATATGAAAGCCAGTAATCTAGTAGGACATCACGACACATGCAAACTCACAATCGTAATTACATTGCCAAACATAAAGCTACTCATAAGTAAAGTATATCCAAACTTAAATATTCCAGAAACATTGAATGAACTTAATTTTAAAGAGCTCTTAGGGATTGCAGGCACTGTCCTTTAAAAATACATATTTTTGACAACAAAAAAAATTCAGAATCTCCAGTCCACCTACATATTTTTCTCCTTAAGTCTAGCAGATGATGCCAAAGGTAGAACAAAATGCTATTTCTTAGAGAACTGAAAATCAAATTTCCAGAATAAGACCAAGTACAAATTGCAAGACACGGCCAACAAACAACCCTCCAGTCCCTTCACTGAGGGATATGGAAAGGGATGAAGAGTTGCCTCGTGCTACAACGGACAAAATTTAAAATTCTAGTAAGATCACAGGTCATGTAGATGTAATACTGACCAACAGTAATGTAAAAGAAGCACGTGTTAAGCCCTCCGTTTACTCAAACGCCAAGAATTAGGTTCGTGGTATCTGTCGTATAGGGGTTCAATGTGCTCTTGTCTCTTGCGCTTGCTCATTTTTGTAGGATCTGCCACCTTGAAGAATCTTGGTGCCAGTTCAACAAGCCACTTGGGATCTACAACTGTGACCTCACGCATGTACTCCTTTGTAGTCATAACCAGCTCATGGTAAATAACCCAGTCTGGTTGTCTTTGGAAGAGAGCACTGCTTGGATGTATATAAACTGGCTGATTCTCAACAAGTGTTCTATAACCTTCTTGTGGATCCTTCCTCGCTGCATGGAAAAAGAACCCTGCTGCAATAGCCTTCCTTATCTTTGTAAAATTTTTCCCAGCAGAGACAACATCCAATTTGTACCTGAACATAAGAAGCATGAGTTTGTAATTTGTGAAAAACCAACACATTTCAAATCTTAATTTTAAAGCATGATATAAAAACATACAAGGAAATATAAAACTGAGACAGCAGTTTGTGAACCTAGAACTAAAATGCAGATCCTCTTTCCCAAATACTAAGCTTGCAGTTGATAAATGTTCAAAAATTACAAGCATCACCTATGATGCTGAATATGGCAAAGAAGTAATGTCAGCTAATTTTGTTTCTTCACCCTTTTACTTTCCAGAATTGTGTTAAAAGTGTCAATTTCAGAAGTTATCCCCACTCTCCTAGTTGCAATCCTCTGGAACACCGCCAACACCGCCCAAAAAGAATAAAAAAATAAAAAGCGAAGGGAAAAGAAGGCTATACTTGTCCATGATTGAGAGAAGTTGTTTCCTGACATCCTGTGCCCTCCTCAATGATCGAGACTGGACAAAGTTTTCAAAGCACCATGGTCCCGAGAAATTTTTTGCTTTCCATGCCTCANAATCCTCTGGAACACCGCCAACACCGCCCAAAAAGAATAAAAAAATAAAAAGCGAAGGGAAAAGAAGGCTATACTTGTCCATGATTGAGAGAAGTTGTTTCCTGACATCCTGTGCCCTCCTCAATGATCGAGACTGGACAAAGTTTTCAAAGCACCATGGTCCCGAGAAATTTTTTGCTTTCCATGCCTCATAAACAGCAAGTAGTGTCAGATGGTCTCCCTCCGGCTGGAAAAATTTTGCCCTATTTTGATCTGCTTGAGCTTGTTTTTCCCTAGGTCGGTAAAAGATGTTTCCTGTCTGAATCATTGCAATGATGGTCAAAATCTCATCGCTACAACCGAGATCTACACTGGCAA
>CAIGRO010199975.1:0-14529 GCA_903798355.1 Fraxinus baroniana
TAAAATAAAACCGGAGCCGGCTCGGTCCAGGCCCGGCCCGCTAAGGCTTGGGCAGAAAGTTCGGACCGAGCCTCATTTTTTTTGGTTGGGGCTTGGCTCGAGCTTTATTTTCTTGGCTCGTTGCCACCACTACTCTAGTGTTCTCAAAACTCGATCCAACAAGTTGTCGACATAAAAGAGAGGTATGCCGCGTTCACTATGTAGCCATTTTTAACGGTTAGCCCACTCGGGCAATGGATGACCAGACCTATATTGATACTTCTAATAAAATATACATCCGAGGACTATGGGACGATTTAATGAAGAGTTAAATAATTTCTGGTTTGGAACTAAATGTGCAACAATAATATAATTTTGGAGATCAACTTGCTCTGTTTATAAAGATTGAAGACTGCTTTGCTCCTTGCAGAATAGTTTGAGCCTAATGGTGCAATTTCACGATTTTTAATTAGTGATGTGACGAATGACAATTTTGTTTGATATATTGGTGGACCCACAGTACATGTGCCCACGCCCCACCTACTATTTAAAAGAGATGCTGGGACCCACTTTCATGCCTCAACAACTCTACAATTTGGTGCTCAAAATAGGGAAAAAGTAAACCAAATTGGAATCCCTTTTTAATTTGTTTTTTTACCAACAAGCAGATGATTAATTAGATTTTTTAATTAAAGCTTACAAATAATTAAAATGAGCTACGCCATAATTAATTGTTTGGAGTGGCTTATTCCTATTTTAAAATATATTATTTAATTTTATTTAATATGAAGTTCGAAATTGAAGACAATACTTCAAGGAAGTTATGTGGGACAAGTAACGTAATAAGACCCTGTTTGATTGCAACGAATTTCATGGAAAATGTCACATCCGAAGAAAACGAATATCATATTGACTGTTTGATTGCAACGTAAAAATGGAAATGGAAATAAAAATTGAACTCCAATTTACAACCACTTTAAACTGTATTTTCTTTATTTTTATGAAAAACGAATTCTTATGGGTTTGGTTGGTTTTATTTTCCAACTAACATAGAATTGAAATTTATTTTCACCCTTACCTATCAAACAGACACTAAATGTTATAAGTTCGTATCTATAATTTATATATATAATGCATGGAAAATTAAAAGGTATTATCATTTTTGTTCAAAATAAATTTCGGCAACTGGGCTCTTTGTAGAATCTAGAAAGATTTTTAATATTCGGAGAAAGCTTTATGAAATAATAAATAAGTGAGGTGAGACTTTTAATAAAAGAATATAATCTGAAATTGTCGTTTCTATTATGGACTTTAACTAGGCACAGGCAAGAGGTGTCAAAATAAAAAAAAATAAAATAAAAAAATAAAAATAAAAGAATATAATCTGAAATTGTCGTTTCTATTATGGACTTTAACTAGGCACAGGCAAGAGGTGTCAAACAAAAAAAAAAAAAAATAAAAAAAAAATTAATTATTAATAAGCTCTCAAGATTTTTTTGCCAATGATTATAAATAATTCTTCTACATGGCACAACTCATCGATTTTGGATTTTTATTTGACTTGAGAATCAGTTTTAATATTTAACTAATGCTACATACTTTTCAAAAATTACATATTGAATAATTATTGGATGCATGGAATAGGGGTTATCATTTTAGTTAAAAATAAGTTTTAACAACTACGACTCTTTGATAAATTTACGAAGCATTTTGAAAATTTTGGGAGAGCTTTACAAAATGAAAAGTGAAACTTTGAATAGAGGAATGAAATCCACCGATGTTCCAGTCAAAGTGCCACCTTGCAGTCCACGTGAAAAGAAAATCCTTGAAGTTCTCTCGATCGAAGCTCTCTCGATCGAAGCCCTCGATTCATCCAAAATCCTTGAAGTTGAAGTTGTCTCTTACAAGATTTGTGGACAATCTTTAGGAATGATTTATGTAACGTTTGTAATAAAGAATGTCAAATGTGTCAGCATAATGTATAGGGTGGCTGACCCGTTGTCAATGTATTTAATGTATAATGGACTTAGGGATGTAGGGCATCAGGCAATGAGATGAAGCCACGTGGTTCTAATCCAACGATCACCACGTAGGCCAGAAATCTATAAATAGGTAGTCTTTCTAAATTGTAAATGATGTTCTTTTAAATATTGATTCTAATATACAAGAATACACTCAAGAAAAACACTCTCACTATATCTTTTTGCTTGTCCTACATTTGTTAGTTTGATTTTAGGTTAGACACTTTGTTGGTGATTGTTTGTTAGTGCAATCGTCTTAGTCACTATCATTGATGTTCAAACATTTTTGTCTCGTACTGTGAAGTATCTCCCGCGTTCATGCACTTCCCTTCTTCGTCTGGTTCTTCAATCAAAAAGCGCCAAAATTTGTTTGAGTTGACGTGAATGGACCAAGCATCTGTCGCCCATGCAGACGCCCGAATATTTGCAACAAATTTGCTACTTGTACCCCTTGGAATGTAGAGTATAGGCTGATGCAAAGTTCTATATGCCCACCTGCAAAGTGATATCAGAAGGAAGAGATTTCTTCTTTGTACCCAAAAACACTACACACCCAAAAGTCGAAAAAAAACATAAAACTCTCTTTTTTATAAAGAGAGAAGAGAGTGAGAGGTGGGGGCTTTTTCAGCTTTATGTAGTTATGTTTTGTTGTTTTATATTGGGGAATTGGGTCAGTATTAAAGATTGAATATGCGAAACTTTATTTATTTATTTTTAATACAGAAAAGTCGAAGTATAAAACTGTGCGCCCAAAGGTGTGGCTATAAACAGACACGTATATTTATGGGGGGATCCAATCTTGGACATACCTTTAGTTAGGGTTCTTATCACCTTTTACTACATTTCCCTCTTTTTATTTTTTTTGAACATTTGAATTAGAATATCAGTCGTTTAAAATCTCTGCCAAACATGTCCTTAAATTGATGAACGATTGATATTCTAATTCAAACATTCCAAAAAAAATAAAAAATAAAAAAATGTCAAACAAACCCTACCCGACCCTAACATCTCCAAGTCTATCATATATGATGTACCAAATGTACTCTTAAAATTATTGACAAAGTCACACCGTTAATATTGAATTATGTGTGAACAATAGCATCGTGTACACAACTTAATGATAAATAATATCGACCTACCTAAAAGCTTGTTTGCCAAAAACCAAAATTCCAAACTCGAGTTAAATAAAGTGATCACTTCCCGTATTTTAAAGTGGGATGGACTTAACTTTCAATACCCCATAGACATTTAAATATTTTGTAAATTTGAATATTATAAAATTGTATAAAATAACTTCAACATGTGACTTCTGACTTAACATTTCTTAACTTTTCAAGAAAGATGGTATTACATTTTAAAAAAAAAATTTCCCTTTCTTTTCCATTCTTTAAATTAGGGGTAAATAATTATTTTCTCAATTAGCCTCTTTTTGAGTCACATTAAAATTTTCATTTTTATTTTTCTACTCATTTTTAATCACAAATTATTCAATAAAATAATATTTTTCATCACATCAATAAAAAATCTTTTCAACCACACATTCTCCATCAATCTATTGTTCCAGAATACATTATTTCAAAATAATGTGGCTCAAGCACACCCTAAATAAATAATTTTTTATGGCCTAGGTTTTTCTCGGGGGAAGTTTCGTATGACCGTGTTTTATTTATAAATAATAATTTTATTATTTATCCAATCTTGAATTATTGCTTTAAAGGATGCAAATTAAACGTAGCCACCTAATTATTCATGTTAATGATAGGACAAAAAAAGATGTACAATGAAGTTAAAACCTCATATTAAAATATTTATAATTAAATAAAAATTTATTTAATTAACAATATTGATCTACGATGAGTCTTCTGAATACTTCACGATGCATGATATGAATCCAAGCCTCGCTTCCCCTCGTAGCACTTTTTTTTTTTCCCTGTCACTAATAAAACTCCGCACTTAAAAGTAGTTGATTTGGAATATATATATATATATTAGAAGGTGATGCACTCCTTCTAGGAGCTCGAGTTAATGAAGCCTAAGACATTGGCATAAGATCTATATCTCTAAAAAAGTTTTTAAACAAAAACAATTTTTTTGTGCTATTGATAATTAAAAAATTACAGAAATTCAGAACCTAAATAATAGTTTTAAGTTTTAACAAGTTTTCAACCAATTTTTGTTCTTCTAATTAAGTTTTGATATTTCTAGATATAATCTTATTTAAAACTTGTTTGGCAAAGTTTATATCATGTGAAAGATGATTTTTCCCGTTGAATGCATTGTTAAAAAGTAAGAAAAAGTTATGGATCCCATAAAACTTATAATTAAAAAAAAAAAAATCCTTGTCAAACAAGATAATGGCTTTTGCTGATGATTAAGTTGCTAATGAGTAAAAACATAAGTTTGTCTTGTTTGACAACTATTATTTAAGTAAAATGAAGTTATAAGTAGTGGGTTTTTTTGAGAATATATGATTAAAAAGTAGGTAAAAATTTTGAATTTATGTGCAAAATATTTTATTGTGTGAATGTGTAGTTGAATATGAGTATGTAAAAAAGAGTTTTAATATATTTGAAAACGCGTAGTTCGATCCTAACAATATCTAGAGGGAGGTGAATGAATATATTATGCGAAATTAAAATATTATAACAAATTAGCAACAAGTCACCAATTGTTATCTGGTTAAACAATCACGTCATATTAATCATATGTTTGAATACAACAAATTATATAAACAATAAACAAAGTAGTAAATCAATACACAGTATGATCACAGAGAAATTCAATTGGGAAAAACTCCGGTCACTTTGCCAGGCAATCTACTATAAACGATTCAAACACTTATAGTCTATTAGACTAGACGACACGCACTATCTGATCTCCCGACTGCAATTCATACAGCTCTCTTGGATATTGTGCTTCTCTACATTAATCCTTAGCTGTAATCGCCAAAACTCTCTTGGAATCTGCTACCTCTAGCCTCGCGAAGTCGTCTATCTCCTGTAGATCACGAAGATAACCATGTTCTTCACTGACTGGAACTCTAGTCAACTTTCATCGATTTTTAGCAACTTTGACAGATGCGGAGGAAATCACGGTTTGCTATTTGGATTATAGATATGATGTTTTTCTCACCAAATCAATATCAATAGATGAATGTTGAAAGACAAAATATGGATGATCGCTCACAGATGAAGTTCTCTCAACGTTCAACCTTGTGAAAATACGTCAAGGCAGTAATCAAATATAAATTACAGATTCAAAAAAAATAAAAAATAAAAAATTATGACACAACTAATTAACTTGAACGAATTCTGCATTTCAATCAGCACCTGTTTCCTGAAATAGACAACTGAACACCCAGTGTAAAATGTGTGGAAAACAATATAAGTAAAGCAGTTCAAGCAATTTATAGAATATAGGCACTTTATGAATCATATAGTATTTTCAGCTTCAAACATGAATGCTAAATCAAGACATAGTACCAATACAACCCAACATACCAAGAAGACACATCGATACTACTAAAACATCAAATTGAATTTAGCATAACTGAAGTTAAAATGCAAAATGCCTTTGAGTCAAATATTAAGATGTTGCAATATGCAGAAGGCAATAAAATTTCTGTTTGATAAACACTTTATTTTCTTTTTCTATTCCCCCTTTTTGTTACAAAATGATAAGGGACAAAGAATAACATACATCTTAATGATGCAGGTGTAAGCAGTCATAAGTGTATGCAATGAACAATAAACTTTTCTACAATTCTAACTCAAATTATCCATGGAGTAAATGATATAAGTGACCCATATGTGTTATGTGTCACTAATCCTCCAGTACTAGGACTCCAAACCTTACCTTTGTGAGAAAAGACTTGCAAAACATCACTACTAATAAAGATATTCCTCTACTTATGAAAGTCAAACCAGTAAAGCCCATTAGAACCTACATATGAAAACTCATTTTTATGTAAAATGTGCTTTCTTCCCCCGACTTTTAGCATAAAAAACTTATCGTATACGGCAACCGTAAACATGAATGCTCATATATATGTTTTTTTTTTCAATCTTAAGTGCAAATTTCTTTTCATTAAACANTTTTTTTTTTTTTTAAGAATGTATTTTCTTCCCCTGACTTTTAGCATAAGAAATATATATATTCCTCATTTTAAGTGCATACTCCTTTTCTTTAAGCGACTAAAATGACCATTGTAATGAGTTTTAGGTCGGTTAACTCAAATCAGTTGACCATAGGTATCGGGTTATGAGAAACCTCGTAAACTTAATTACTTAAGTCAAGTAGGCTTCGAAAAGTAGTATAAGATATTGAGCCCATTTTTTTTTTTTCATATTTCTATTTATTATTGCAGAAATAATCTCGAGTTTAGGTCTGATCAAGAGGGTCAATTCACTTTCAAAGTCATCCTACTAACATGTGACTGTCATCCCAAGTCTCACACGTGCGGTAAAATTTCACTATCAAGATCATAGTGTGTGCAGTACAGATGGTATATGAAGAGATCTATACTAAATACTCCATAAGTATTATAAGCCAGCAATGAGAATTATGTTACAACTCACTAAATAAACTCATGCTTGATTACAACCAACAAAATCAAGTGTATTGTATATCATAATGTAAAACAATTTTCTGCATAAAATACTTTTTGTTCTTCCTTTTTTTATTTTTAAACCATAACAATACAAAAAATTTTTGTTTTTGTTTATTTTTCATATAAAACATGAATGCATCAAGTACACAAAATAAAAAAAATCAAATGCACACAAACAAAACACAAAAACAGAAAATAGAAATGCATGAGAACAAATAAATGAATAAACATGATACATGCATAACTCAATGTCACACAATAGTAAAATACGAATATGCATCAATTATACTCAGTCAATGAGGCACACAAATACCAATATCCGTTTTAAGAAATACAAATTGAAGACCATCCAACGGTTTAGTAAACTAGTCAGCTAACTGGTTCTCAGTAGAAATATGTTCAAGATTAACAACTTGAGTTTCCACAAGCTCTCGAATAAAATGATGTCTAATATCAATATGTTTAGTTCGAGGGTATTGAACATGATTTTTCGAAATATTAATGGCACTGGTGTTATCACAAAACACAGTCATAGTACCCTGTTCAATCCCATAATCACTTAACATTTGTTTCATCCAAAACAGTTGAGTGTAGCAATTTCCTGCCGCTATATACTCGGCCTCTGTTGTGGATAATGAGATAGAATCTTATTTCTCACTCATCCAAGCAACGAGATTAGCACCAATATAAAAATAACATCCAGAAGTACTTTTTCTATCATCGACGTTTCTAGCCCAATCGGCATCGGAATAACTAGCAAGATCTAGATAAGAGTCCCCAGAGTACATGATCCCATAATCTACAGTTCCATTGACACATCTAATAATATGTCGTACAACGCTCAAACGTGATTCCTTGGGATCAGTCTGAAAACGTGCAAAAACCCCTACACTAAAAGCAATGTCAGGTCTACTAGCAGTGAGGTAAAGTAAGCTACCTATCATACTCATATACAATGTTTGATCAACACTCTTACCTGTAGGATCTAGACCTAATTTGACATTGGTGTTCATGGGGTTCTAGTATGTTTCTTGCTGCCTAGTCCAAAGCGTTTGACAAGGTTCTTGGCATATTTCAATTGATATATGAATAATCCCTCATTAGTATGCTTGACTCGAAGACCAAGAAAGTAAGTTAATTTTCGAATAATGCTCATCTCAAATTCTTGTTTTATGCACTCAGCAAAGTCACGAGCAAGAGAATCAACAGGAGAATCAAAGACGATGTCATATACATAGATCTGAGTTTTGGGGGTTAATTATCTCAATAGTCACTGAACTTTATGGAAAGTTTCCACCAAGTCACCGAATTTTAAAAACTACGTGGTTAGTCACTGAACTTTCAAAAAATCACCCAATGGGTTACTAAACTTTAAAAATCACCCCATTGGTCACTGAACTTTGCAAAAGATTTCTACGGGGTCACTGAACTTTGTAAAAAAATTTCCAGATAGTCACAGGGTTCAATGACCATCTGGGAAACGTTTTATAAAATTTAGTGACCAATGAGATGATTTTTAAAGTTCAGTGACCAATATGGTGATTTTTCGAAAGTTCGGTGCCTAACCACGTAGTTTTTAAAGTTCAATGACCTAGTGGAAACTTTGGCCAAAGTTCAGTGACTATTGGGGTAATTAACCCGAGTTATGGTGATAGTTTCCTCAATTCGTCTTATAAAAAGGGTTATGTTTGCACCACCTCTCATGAAACCATGTTCCAAGAGATATGCAGTAAGTACATTATACCAAGCTCATTCACCTTTTTCAAAACGGTTTTATTGACCTTTTTAATTTAGAGACTTTCCTAAAAATAAGACTCGTGAATGTTGATCTCATCCTCAAACTCTTCCTCAAATTGTTCACTCTCATCCTCCCTTTCAACCTTCTAAATGCCACGGTCAGATTCTATTGTAGCACTCGAGGTGAAGACCATGAAATTTTGTTCATCCTCACCACCAAATGTCTCATTCTGAGAACTGAAATCTGACTCCTCATCACTCATGGTCACATCTAAGGCCCTACGTCGTTCTTTACCCGAACTTCTCTTTAGATTAGGACATTCACTCCTAATGTGACCATACTTCTTGTGCTCGTGGCATTGAATAGATTGAGGTTTTTTTAATGAGAGTCCTAGAGGTGTTTTTCTCACGTCTACCTCTCTAGAGTTTATTAGGGGCATCATTTTTTCGCTCATGAGGCTTTCTCCTATTCCTTATCACATTTTGAAATTTTTTAACGAAATAAGCTATTTCATCATCTCTTAGAGTCTTAGTATCAGTGGACTCGTCTCCTCTTCTCTAATGGTATTCATGGCGATGGATTTAACTTTCTTAGGTTGAAAGATGGTGGGTTCATAAGTTTGAAGTGATCTTACGAGTTTTTCAATCTTAACAGCGTCTAAGTTCTTATTTTCTTCTATCACAGTAACCTTATGTCTAAACCTCTCTGGCAGGAATCTAAGAACTTTTCTAACAGTTTTGAACTCGGGGATCTTTCACCTAAGTTTAATTTAGAGTTGACTATGTCATTTAGCTTCGCATGGAACTCATTGAACGATTAATCGTCCTTCATTTTAATCTCTTCAAACTTAGTGGTTAACATCTATAATTTAGAATTTTTAACCATTTTAGTTCCCTCGTATGTGATTTCTAAGATATCTCAAACCTCTTTAACAGTTTCACACATCGAGACTCTCCTAAATTCTTCTGCAGGCACAGCCATGAACATGGCATAAAAGCCCCTACTATTCCAATTACACTCAATCTAAATTGGTTTTAGTCCACAGTGAGATATCAGTGGGTGTGATTACACCAGCAACGTTGTTGAAAGTGGAGCCCACCCATTTTGAACGCTAATCCAAATACGTTCATTCAAAACTTTAAGAAAAGCTCTCATCCGAACTTTCTAGTAGGCATAATTGCTTTTGTAAAAAAAAAAAAAACTGAGACACAGACAGTGACTGATTCATCTAGAATATAAAAATGATCAGTAATCAATTTAAGACTCTAATACCAATTGAAAAACATCTAATTCGACCATAACAATACATAGAGGATGGTGAATAGGTTTATTATGAGGAATTAAAATATTATAACAAATTAGCAACAAGTCACCAATTATTATCTCTAGATGGTTAAGCAATCACGTCAGATAATTCCTATGTTTGAATACCGTAAATTATATAAACAATAAATAAAGCAGTAAATCAACACACAGTATGATCGTGGAAAAATCCAACTTAAAAAAACTCCGAACACTTTACCAAGCAATCCACTATAAATGATTCAAACACTTACAGTCTACCAGACTAGACGACACGCACTATCTGATCTTCTGACTGCAATTCTTACAGCTCTCCTGGATATTGTACTACCCTGCACCAATCCTGAGCTGCAATTGCCAAAACTCTCCTGAAATCTGCTATCCTGCAGCACTCCTAGCCTCGCGGAATCATCTATCTCATGGGATCATGAAAAACACCCTGTTCTTCACCGACTGGAACTCCAGTCAGCTTTCATCGATCTTCAACAACTTTGACAGATGCGGAGGAAAGCACGGTTTGTTATTTGGATTATAGATATGATGTTTTTCTCACCAAAACAATATCAATGGACGAATGTTGAAAGAAAACATATGGATGATCTCTCACAGATGAAGTTATCTCAACGTTCAACCTTGTGAAAATACATTCTAAGGTGTTTTGGTATATATATGTAGGTTATAAAATGAATGGGCTAGGGAAAAAGCCTTTAAATCGCGAAATAATTTTTTTTCGGACAACACTATCGCTCGTGCGAGGGCTCAGCGATAGTCCAACGATAGGCTTTTGCTCAAGCGATGAATGGGTGAGAGTCGAGCGAGAGAGTTTCTGCTTTTCACTCTTGAGCCAACCTATGACGACAATCTAGCGAAAATTCGCGCTGTATTTTCCTTCTTTTGCCATTCTCGAACTCTAGACCTAAAAACCTTAATTTTATATATTTGCACATAACTCTTTGACTTTTTACAACTTTTATAATTATGTCCCTTTTCTTTACAGAACGGCCAATTTACAATATAAAACCTAACAAAATTGTTACATAACTTGGGACGGTATGTTAGTAACTAACTTCAATTATTGAAAGTAAATAGTAATGAAAGTTGGAGAGTATATTCTATAATTTGGAGGGTATCTATAAATTTAGAGAGTTAAAATTTTAAAGTACTTCAGCAAGCTCTTTATATTTAACACTTAATTTTACTACTCCCGAAAAATAATTATTGTTTTTCTTTATCTTTTATTTTAACTATATTTTTTTTAGATTATTTTATTATTTTCCTACATTGAAAATTGAAACACTTTGACTCTTCAAATTTGGAGATAGTAATGGCAACAGAACGGATTCGAGACGGGGCACCCTCACCCCGTCCCGCCCAGCCCCGCCCCGCCCCGCCTTAGACGGGGGCTGGGCGGAGTCTTGTCCCATTTGTATTTTTTTTAAACCAAAATTTTTCAATTAAATATAAATTCAAAATTTTATAATCAAAAGCAAACAATACTTAAAATAACTACATCAATATCCAAACCAAGCAATGAAAACAATCAATGTCCAAAATTAAACAAATAATGTTCAATTTTTTTTTTTTTAATTTAACTTNATTCAAAATTTTATAATCAAAAGCAAACAATACTTAAAATAATTACATCAATATCCAAACCAAGCAATGAAAACAAACAATGTCCAAAATTAAACAAATAATGTTCAATTTTTTTTTTTTTTTAATTTAACTTTGCGGGGTGGGTTCGGGGCAGGGCACCCTCGCCCCGCCCCGCCTGGCCAACCCGTCGGGGCCGATTTTTTTCGCCCCATTCAGGGAAGGACCCCGTCGGGACGGGACATGTTTTTTTGCCATCTCTAGACGAGCGGATATAAAGAAGAGCCGCGGTGAAATGTGAAACCATCATGACGCCAGAGCTGGTCACTGGTATCGCCGCCTGTGTTTTGCCTGGGTCTTCTTCTTCCTCCTGCTACGGATAGGCAGATGATAAGTTGCTCGATGAATTTTCGAAGTTGCATGTCAATGACTGGGCAGAGGACTTGAGCATTAAATTACTGAAGGAGATATGGGTACACTTTTGCTGATAATTGTGCAAATGCATAAGATTCGTAAGTCTAGTATTTTTTTCTGGCATTGAAGAGAAAAAGACTTATACTCTACTTTCAATTAAGCACAAAGTTTTCGGTTGTTGTACATTTTAGTATTAAATTGTATAAAGAAAATATATTGATTGTTAAACAACGAAATGTTGGGTTGGAGATCATGGGATTATGGATCATTACTGTGGAGAAAATAGGATAAATAGATAGTTATTTTGGAGAATATGGGACGATGGATACATGGATTGTTAATGGTGAGAATATGAATATGGGACTATAAAAATTATTGGGAATAATTCTTACAAATTCTCAATCAACTTTAAATAGGAGCTCTTTTGTTAGTTTTCATTTACTACAACTTGTATATTTTTACGCCTTAAATTTAGAGTATATTGACTCAAGGAATGTTTTCTTTTTACTCGAGCCTTGAGTTCAACCTTTACTGCAAATTACTTTGAACTGTATTACATTTTACAGTTTCGAATCTGAGATAAATATTTCAAGAAGAAAGGTGTTGCACTAGTAATCAAGAATTTCTAACATCGAAGATATTGCATTTACAAAGGCTTCTTGCAATAAGAATAAGAAGTAAACAAGTAACCAGCTTCTTATATAATAAGCAATTTTGTTTCCTCACTTGTTGAAGCTAAAGCAATAAGTTCTACTTCCATCTGAGTTATGGTCTTTTTTGATTTCCAACAAATAAAATTAACCCCAATGAAAGAAATCTCCAACGATTTCCAATTGGCATCAATAATGTGAATTATGTGAAAAACTTGGTCGAACCAAAGAATGATCGTACTCAAACGGAATAACCACGAATATATTGAAAGAACTTTTGTAAATAGTATTTGAAGAGAGAAGAATTTAGAAATCAATTGTATTTTAATTGATTTGGTGTGTTGAAAAATGAATCTGGAGGTCTCTATTTAATATTTATAGAGATTGAAGTGTCTCATTGAATGAGTGTGTGACATTTCATGAACTGGTGTACCACTTGGTCTGATTCGTCTTAGCCATTAGATCACACCATTTCACGATCAAATTAAACCATGAAGTGTAGTGTCCAATCATCATACCTATTCACCAATTTTTGAATATTCACCAGCCATGTAGATGCCACGTGTACATCCAACTGCTACACAGGACGAAGTGAGGCCACCCATTACGTATGCCACCTAGGATGCCAACTCATTGCGCCTCCTATTGTCATGTCATCGAACCATGAATTCATTTCCGAAAACTATAAGGCTCTCCAACTCCTCGGGTACGTGCGCTTATAAAGCGCACAATACGAACTTTGCGACGTGCGCGGACCAGTGCCAGGGACGGGGAGCGAGTGATGCGAAATGTGGGATTCCTAACCATATATAAGACACTTAAAATGAGTTTATCAACTTATGGACCTATATTGGAGACTTTTCCAATTCACCCAAATTAATTGCAATGACTGATTTGATTTAACCCAATTAAATACAATTAATTCCAACACAAACTTGGAAGGACGTCTTCTTGATCTTGGTGCAGTTCATACTAATGGTCAGCAGTTACTTCATTGACATTCATTGAAACATAACGAATTGTAAACTTCACCGGACTTTCAATAATACCTTCAGGCTTGCAGCACAGTAGCAGTATCATTATGTCTGTATGTTTGTTTATCTACATTTATGTATATAAAATACATTAAATGTATATAAAATATCATTAATGTATTTGTACGTCCCTCTCTCCTTGTGTGTATAAATGATGTTATTTCCAGTTTATTTTGAACTTCCTCAGAATTTACCATTATATAGTTCTTCTTAAGTATAAATAAAGTGCGGAAATGAACGTTAGTTTTTTTTTTTTTAACTCAGAAATGGAGCAAGCATCTTCATTAAAGTATTTGTGCTGTTGGCTAAGACATCACCCGAAGTATGGGAATATTGCCCATTCAGAGGACCCTGAGAAATCTCTATTGTGCTGATAACATCTCTCGTGTAGACACATAATATGTGCTATATTGATGATCATGTGTATAATTTAATGATTGCAGCAAGAGTCTTCCAATTTTTATGATCTACTATTAGAATTCCACATTGTTTGGAAAAATATAAATGATCCACTTCATAAGGTGAGGGCAATCCTCCCCTAATAAGTCGATTTTATTAGGTGGAGTTAGACCCAATATTCCTAACATCTGCCAAGTTGCAGGATCTGATCTGATAAACTCTCCTAGGATTTCTTTCTTTTTATTTCATTACAACATCTCGAAAAGTATCATTTCTTTATATTATGGGTTTGTATTTGAGGTACAGGTTGCTAGGTTATTTATTTACCANGTTAGACCCAATATTCCTAACATCTGCCAAGTTGCAGGATCTGATCTGATAAACTCTCCTAGGATTTCTTTCTTTTTATTTCATTACAACATCTCGAAAAGTATCATTTCTTTATATTATGGGTTTGTATTTGAGGTACAGGTTGCTAGGTTATTTATTTACCAATAAGCTTGTTGCATTTGTGAGCAAATACTGCACAGAGTGCTGATGCAGTTTTAATAGAGAATCTATCATTTACGAGTCCAATTTTCCATTAACAATGATTTATATACACAGAGGTATGCCAGGTAGGATTGATCATACAATTGCATCAGAAACTGCAAGCCAACTTATGTCGTTTAATAGATAACTAGCTCACTTGCTGATCAAAAGCTGTGTATGAAGTCAGCTGATAAAAATCACCCCTTCAAATCCAACTGAAAAAGTACATGTAGAATATTATGTATACTATGGGTGATGA
>CAIGRO010199979.1:0-13807 GCA_903798355.1 Fraxinus baroniana
GGGTATAAATTAATTTTTATAATATTATTATTAATATTTAATTAAAGATAAAAAATCTTTATCTATATATTAAGATATCTGATTTTAGAAAAAATAAACATCATTTCTGATTTTAGAATTTAAGTTTTGAAAGATATGGTATTTGGTAATTTTCACTTAATTTAATGTATTGAATCACATCTAGCTCCTATTATAGTTCAATTCTCTAAAAATTCATTTATCCTCAAACTCATTTTCAATCGTATGTTTTTTCAAAGAAAATAACTTTACACGTAAATCCAAAAAAAATTCCTACTTCTAACCATACATTCTCCAAGAAAAAAGAAAATCATTATTATAAAATCATTAAAAAAATAATAATAATAAAAAAAGAGGATCAATTAGGGTGCGTTTGATTGCGAGTATGAAATTTGCATGGAAAGAAAATAAATTATAAACAATTCAATTGCCTATAATTATTTATATGAAAATTATTAATTAAATGTGTTTGATTGATTTAGTTTTTAATTTAGAAAATATTATGCTTGTACATTTTCTATTGGAGAGAGAGAGAGAGAGAGAGAGAGAGAGAGAGAGTTACCTAGAAAATAAAAATCACCAATCCTTAAAAGAAAATATTTTCCTTCTTTTCAAGGAAAGTATGGTCACTTGAATAAAAGTAAGAAAATATTTTTCGTAAAAGAAATTACCAATCAAACAGCACAAAAATAGGAAATTATGTTAAAAAAAACACATTTTACATAGAAAATATTGACAATTAAACACACCCTTAAAACATTTCAAATGTAATATTGAATATTTTTAAATATTATGTGATATAACCAAGAGTAGACGATGTTTAAAAAGCTTATTTCCAATGCAAGTTGACAAGAATTGTCAAGTTGACTTGACAGAAAAAAGATGTATACACATCTTCTAGAAAATTCCCTTAGAAACGTTTTCATTTGCGATAAACCCTTCAACCTATTGAAAATCGCAAAAAACTTCTGTATTTGAAACATTTTGTGTAGTTTTTTCGTTAAAAATAGTAAAAATGTCAAAATTAAAAGTAATAATTGCAATTTTAGTATTCAAATTTTTTATTCTTTTATAAATTATACCCAATTTTTTCATGTACCGCCTACAATCTCTAACCTTTAAAACTTTATTTTCCACACTTTTCCACTTCATCTTCATCCCCAAAATTAATTTATATAAAAAATTAATAAGAAAATTTTTTTAAAAATGTTATAAAGAGAAAAGTTGAGGAGGATCTGAAATACAATTAAAATATGATGCAGCAAATAAAAATTATGGTATAACTAGGTTTCGATGTCTAGTGAGTCATCTGAGTATTTCAACACCCAAAATCACATATTACATTTTGGGTATTTCGTTAATATAACCATTATAATCCACGTAATTACTGAAAACTGAACACAAACCTGAATCGTCAATTCAAGTTCGATTCCATCTATAATATTTTTTACAAAAATATGAGTTGAACAATACAACCTCTTTCTAATCTAGCAAACACATAATAAAAAGAAAATAAAAAAAAAATCATGTCATCAAATACATATTTAAAGCTCAATACAATTTATATTTTCAATATCTAATAGAAATAGGGCCCTTTTTGCTGGTATTTCTTTTTCATGAAACTAGAAATTGGTTTTTCATTTTTCACATTTTTGCTTGTTTGATAGGCAAAATTTCCTTGGCAAATGATTTTCCATCCTACCCCCTTTTTTGGTCATTTTTCTTGATTTTTTAGTTGGTGAGAAAAGCTTTTTCTAGGCAACTTTTTCCCTTTTTGTCGCAATGAAAACAAATTTTATCCTTAATTGTAACAAATTATATCCATTTAATAGATAATTTTCATAAAAAGTAAAGTCAAACGAATATCAAAAGATCCAAAATTTTAATATTTTAAGGTGTAAAATTATACCAATAAAACACAATTAATTGACAATTCTCAATAAAACAAGTTAAAGGCAATTCAATTCTCTAAAATTCATTTTATTTCCACCCAAATTTCATTTTTACAATTAAACAGACCCTAGAAGAAACAAAACATGTCATCAAATACATATTTAAATTATTTCTTAATTGACTGTAAATATTTCAACCAATTTTTTCTGGGCGTGACAAAGTTGCTACTTATTGGATCAAGTTCCAGGATCAATGTGAATAGTTTGTTAAAAATAAAAAATTTATAAATTCGATTTTAGAATCGGGTATCCACAGTTTCGATTCAAGAAACAAAAATTGTTTTGGACCCGATCGATTCTCAATTTTGATTTTTAATTCTTTTGGAGTCGTGCTGAAACCTTGATTTTAGTTCGAGAGGTTCATTTCCCGTTACGTAAATATAGCCCCTCTTTGATGGGTAGTAAAATTATATTTTTAGTAAATTTTGATAAAAATTGGGAAATGTATAGTTAAAAAATTTTGGATCCCACAAAATATGAAGTTAAAATTTGTTATTGACTTTTACTTAAAATTCTAATCAACACTAAAATAATATTGAAAAAAGTGAAAATTTGAATGATCATTTTGTCCTCCCCTTCAAGTCCAGAAGTAATACTTTCTCCCTTCAATTTATGTATGTTGATTTTTCTTACTTTCCTGTCCCAAATTATAGTCTCGTTTCTTTATTGAGAATATATTTGTTTTGTTCTTTTACTTATATAACCTCATTTAATTTGTCTAATTATAATAATTTTTTCTCACTTAATCTTGTAATTGTATAGATTTTAATTTACCTTGCCTAATTATAATCATTTTTTCTCACTTAATCTTGTAATTGTATAGATTTTAATTTACCTACTTCTTAAAATCATTCAAATACATAAACACGGTTCTATGAGAGAGTAGAATTTAAGTGATTTAGTATTTTCCACCATTATTTTCAATGTTACTACTAGTTGTTGATAATTAAATAAGGTTAAATTAAAAAATTATTTTCGAAAATTACTTTTTCTCAATAAAATTAAATAAAAAACTTTAATTCATGTGAAAAAATAAAATCTATCTTTATATAAAAATGAGTGGAGGGATTAATGAGACGATAAGCCAGGTCAGCATCGAGTTGGACTTTTCAATAAAATTACACGTCAAATTGCATTTTCACATTTTCCACTTGTGAATTTATTCAAACACACATAGGAAGAACACACTTGCACACACACATATATTGAGAGAGAGGCTCTCAAACTTTTCGTAAGAGCTTTTCCAAATATGGGTGAGGTAAGCACGATACTCTCTCTCTCAAAATTCTATTTCTACTACGCATTTTCGCTTTGTGATCTTTAAACATACATGTTTCTTCATGAATCCAATTCTGGTTTCAAGAATTTAGATTGCAAAGTTACTCGAATATTTAGAAACATTCTTTTACAGTTTCAGTGATATGTATTTGTTTATGTTTTTAAAGGAGAAGAAAGAAGAGGCAAGCAAAGAGGAGAAAAAGGTAGAAGAGAAAAAGGAAGAAGAAAAGAAAGATGAAGAGCCTCAAGAAATTGTGCTCAAGGTTGACATGCACTGTGAGGCCTGTTCCAGAAAAGTTGCCAAATCTTTGAAAGGATTTCAAGGTCATTTCTATACACCTTATTAGTCACTAGTGTTGGTTAATTTATCTTTATATTGCATACCCACAAAATGATGCTAAAAATGCAATGAACTATTTTTTTTTATAATTATTTCACCATTGCTAAAATTGAAATGTGACAATAATACTGGTTAACAGGAGTGGAGGGTGTAAAGGCGGATTACAGGGCCAGTAAAGTCGTAGTGAAAGGAAAAACTGCAGACCCTGTAAAAGTGAGCGAGAGAATTCAAAAGAAAAGTGGCCGAAAAGTGGAAATCATTTCACCATTGCCAAAGCCAACTGAAGAGGTTAAGGAAGAAATTAAAGAGGAGCCCAAAGAAGAAAAGAAAGAAGAGGTACATCTCTGGTCTATCCCAATTTGAAATTTTGATTCTGCAGTAAATTTGAGAAAGTGTGGACTGTAGAATTAAATGTTGGTTGGTGTATGTTGAGTAGACGCCAGCTTGGGCTGGCCAACTTGTGAATTGAGATTGAAAAGTATATAGGGACTGGGCACATTTTACAATGAGTTATGGCTCTTTTTGACCCCACTGCTGTTACACAGATTGTACGTACTGTCAGGGCCGGGTTAAGAATTCACGGGGCTGAGGCTGAGCCGACCTCACCTACACTGAAATGTCTGAATTTGTTTCTGTACAAGAACAAGTGCACGTGCTTGGAAAATGATATTACATCTATTGGGATAAATATTACTAAACATGGATTTTATTTTAATTTTAAGATGATGAACTTACAGTTTGGTTATGTTGTGGTAGATTCATACATGTTTGACATGCAGTATTGAATACGAATATAGATTCATCTTTAGCTTTGTCCCAAGTTTTGGCTGCTTTTCACTTTTTACATTTTTACATGGGCCAATTGACTGAACCAAAATGAATTGTTTTGTCTCCCTTTACTGATTTTTTTTCTCCATGTTTTCATTGATGCATGGCTGTGAAGTAGGTAGGTGTAGCCAAAAATTGCTAGGTACCAATCATGAGGATAGA
This sequence comes from Fraxinus baroniana, assembly GCA_903798355.1. Lineage (NCBI taxonomy): Eukaryota > Viridiplantae > Streptophyta > Magnoliopsida > Lamiales > Oleaceae > Fraxinus > Fraxinus baroniana. The sequence goes on from CAIGRO010199979.1 coordinate 4,579, forward strand.
AAAGGGAATTATATTTCTTAAAAATGATTTCTAATTTGATTTGAACTTAAATTAAAACTAATGTTGGGTTTTATCCCATTTGGCAGCCACCTGCTGTTATAACAGTAGTGTTAAAAGTTCGAATGCACTGTGAAGCATGTGCTCAAGTACTGCAGAAGAGAATTGGAAAAGTTAAAGGTAAATAACTTTTGCTATTCTTCAAAGTGAACTCATGCAGCAGGACTCAATTCACAATGCATTGTGTATTGCTGTGCATTGCAGGTGTAGAATCTGTGACAACTGATCTTGCAAACGATCAAGTAATTGTGAAAGGCGTTCTTGATCCTGATAAGCTTGTGAACGACGTGTACAAGAAAACCCGTAAGCAAGCATCAATAGTGAAGGACGAAGAAAAGAAGGAAGAGGAGAAGAAAGTAGAGGAAAAAAAGGAAGAAAAACCAGATGAAAAGAAAGGAGAAGAAGAAAGTAAGGGAGAAGAAGATACTAAAACCGACGTCAAGAAAAGTGAATACTGGCCTCCTCCCAAGTACAACATGGAGTACGCGTACCCGCATCAAATGTTCAGTGATGAAAATCCGCATGCTTGCTCTGTTATGTAATCGATTCGTTTACTTTCAGGGCATTTTCGTTAGTCATCGTACGTTAGATTTGCCATGTACTAATATATATCAATAATTATACTGGCCTTTGGTGATCCAAAGTTTATGCCCTCTGCAGCACTTTTCAGAAGTAACTATACATTCTGTTCTTTAAGGGAAATAATTCCATACATCTTTGAATAGGATATGCATTCAGGGTTTTGCTATGGGAGTATGGGTACACTTATGTCCTCCCCTAGTGAACTTATGTACCCATAGCATTTTCCATGCATAAATTGCATCTATTCAAGCGTGTTCGCCTAACGAATTCTGTGAATTCTCTAGCAACCATATAAAATTATAAAATTGATGACCTTATTCATAAAAATCTATCATCATTTGGACCAAGCTAGGATATTTAGTATTTACTGGTTTGCGGTCCGGGAGATCCTTAATTTCTGTGACTATGAAATGTCTTATACACGAACATGTAGAAATTTCGAACGCAAGGCAGATCCTGTGAAGGTGCATGTGCTGCCATATTTTGTGGCTGTGGCACAGAGATCCTGGACACTTATAAGTTGCCCCCACAATCCCACCTTCTGAAACTCGTAATCTAGATTAGGAAAAAGTCGGTGGGGGCACATTAATCGAACAATGATTGAGATGCCTTTGGTCCATAACGTTGTCGCAAGTCGATGGCAAGATCAACCATAAGCATATAATCGAATTCTTGAATGGAAGGAGCATATACAAGGAAATTTGAGGCGGATTTGCAGACTTTAATATATGAGAAAGAAGATGTTAAACAGGAAAACTTTTGTATGTCAAATACACTTTAAAGCTCCCTTCATGGCTTTCTCAAGGTTAGCACAAAGGAACGGTGTTGACATCTACTTCTGATAATTATATTAAATTATTAGTTACAGAGTGATACAAAAGACTGCTGTTCACATGGAATTTCATCGCTGTATGGACTTGTAAAGCAACACTGTCACATATTTGGAATGGAACCTACTAGTCGAACCAAGGGCAACCACTGATGGACGGCTCCTATCCTTGTGCATGTAGAGATGGTTTAGCACAACATGTTGAGGTCTTGAATAAGGAGGGGGAATTTCCATGTGAGATGACGGGGCATTAATCAAAGTTGACTGCAGATGTGGAGGAACCATTGGTGGTTCTTTTGCACAGTCCTCTGCAACAAGTTGCGAGTTGTTGTAGCTGGAATCTGGGGATTGGGGCGGTTCAAAACCTGATATGCTCTCAATATCTTCCGAGACATAATCCTAAGCACAAGGCAGTAAGAAACATTTTGTCAATAAGTATTGCTGCCACCCAGCAACCGATCAAGATGACATTCTGAGAGGTCGAAAAATGTTAACTCATCCTCCCATGTGAACCAAACGCACATCATAAATAAATCGTCACCAAACTGAAGGAACTAATATGTGAATTGCCATGGTAAAAGATCAATAAAATAAAAAGGGACGTGATTGGTAAAAGATCAATTATTCAGACCATAGTTGTCCATTGGATCATTAGGGGAAGTGGTAAATTCCTAGTGACGAACTGAGTAGGGATGTCACACCTTCATTGAGCATACAAAGCACGTGCCTACAGACAAACAACCAGTACTGACACTTCTACACTAATTTGAGTGACATCCTACCATCCAAGGAAAGATTCTTTTGAATTAGGGTTAGATCCCTTTTTTTCCCTCAAATTGTGAGATGATTTACCGAAACTTTAATTTTACCACTTTAATTACTCCTTTTTCAAAAAATCTTTGCTAAATCAATCCAAACTGTTAACTTGCCATCCAAAATGGACTGTTTGCACCTCAATGACATAAAGAAGGGCAAAATTAACCTTGCAACGAAAGTACGGATAATGCTATAAAAATTCTAAACAAGTATATAAAGTTCAATACCTCCTAGAAGATGCAACCGTGCCAGCCATCCACCACAATACCCTCATATAAACAGCAATCATAACAGGTAATAATGCACAGTTAGACAATCCAATTACTATGATTAACTCCTATTATAAATTCTTGTTGCACCAAGAGTCCAATACGCAATAGACTTGCCACTCAACCCACTTGCAACATCTATTTACACCATTGCCACACTGTATCTAACGTGTAATTTCAATTAGCTGACAATATTCACAGATATGAAGAAAGAAAGAAAGAAAGAACAGGTATAATTCACAGTAAGCATAACAAATAGCTTCCCTACCCACTTCATTCTCAACAAATTGAAGCAAACCGAAACAAACCTAGTATTTTGTTTGTTGAACAAGTTTCTGCTATTTTTAGATGTCAGAAATTCGAAAATCTAGGGAGTATTTATGGATATGATAGGGGAGGTATACAGTATAGGTTGTGCTGGGATGGGGTTGGACAACATGGTGCATCAAAAAAAGAGATGACAAAGTAATAGTGGCACGTTGGTCTTCTGACGTTTGTCAAAAGACAAGTCTTTTTCGTAAGTGGTTTGTCTTTGCTGAGGGAATTGTCTTTTCATAGAAATCAAGGGGATAATCTGTTATCTAATTAATAAATCAGGAGTCACTGAGATATGCGGGAAGAAAAGTGGATTTTAACATTTAAATAAAAAATATTTAATTACAAATTATGAAGAATATATTGGATATGAGGAAGAAAAAAGGATATTGAGATTCATTCAAACTGATATTTTACTCAACTATGAATAAAAAAGAAAAAAATTTGTAACATGGTTGTTCATTGTAATTGAGACAGCCAGAATAACCATTAGACTTCAAGAGAAATTTTGTACAAAACTACTTTGAAAAGAAGCACCATTTCCAATGGAAGGCTAAATTCTCCCTATCTACTACTACAACAAACAGGCAAGGAGAAACCACAAGTCATGAAGAAATATTGACAACTCCACAACATAGAATAGCATGACCCCATAAATGGAGAATGCCAAAAAATCATATCACGTGTTATATTTTCATTGTTAGTCATGGCACAAGTCATTATGGGAAACATATGAATATGATGTGCCTCCAAAACATTCTTACACCTTTAGTCAGCATGACAAACCTTCACATTTTCCTCTGAAATATATAAATCAGTAATAGTAAAAACAATTTTTGCACACAGTGCAGGTTCTAAAAGGAACAGAAAGAGAACATAAAGGGATACAGATGGCAATTATCATAGGACAAGGACTACGTAAATTAAGTAATGTAATAAGGCTACTTTTAGAAAAGAAAAATGAAAAATTATAAACCAACAAATGGAGTCGCAAAAAAGATTCATGTAAGCTAGCACAAATTTATAGTTTTTTATTGTTTTAATGGGACAAAATAAGGATCAACTTCAACATTACATTTCTATTTTCTGTCCCCAAAAAAATTTGCAGGTTACTTCTTAATCTATTTGTACTTAAATGAGTAAAAATAATGAACAAAGCAACTGGATTTCAAAGCAAGAAATCAATTCATGTAAAGCTATACAATACAGGCAAGAACATATTCAGACTAGAAACCAAGTACCTTTAAGTCTAAAATGTTGTAAGCATTGCCAGCATCGTCCTGGTCCCATAACATGTCTGGGGAATACCTACGTTGTCCATCAACAACAAACCTATAGTGATAAACTCCTGAAGGGAGTACTTTCATAATGGTGAAATCTTTCCCTGATCTCTGTAATAGCTTCCTGATGGAAAGATACCAGTATGGAAAATCTGCTTATATTCGTAAAAGCTTGAGCTGGATAATTGATTGTTTACGCAATAATATAAGTACTACCTTGTCATCCAGTTGTCCCATGATCCCTCCACAGCCACATCCTGGCCCCCATGGCTCCATATGATCATAGTTGGAATTCCTTGCTCCATATACATGTCTTCATACCCTGGTGTCGTTTGCATCCATGACGGGCTGGGGATGTGCCTCTCGTCAGATCTTTGCAAAGGAACCACTGGCATCTGAATGTACGAAGCAATTTTAAATTCTCTTAAAGTAGATATCTAATATCAGGCAGAGGAATGGAATGGCTTCCACAATTCATAAACTGACTATTACAGACTAATAGCAAAAGTCATGTAGTAATCTTTCCGGTTGTGAACACATTAATGGTGAGGAGCTAAGTTAAAAGTCCATTAAGTTGAGTGGCAGAGCCAAACGTTTAGTTGAGTGGGGGTGCAAAAGCATGTTTGGCTAAATTAGAAAAGAAGTCGAGGTACTTTTGCGAAAATTAAATATATACTTAATTTTGAGCTAAAAGTTACTTTTTATGCTTTGGCAAACGTATTTATAAACAGAAAAATTATTTAGAAGTAACTTCCAAGCTTATACACATGTTTAGCTAAGCTTAAAAGTTAATTGTAAGTAACATTACTTTTTTCAACACTTAGCCAAATCCAACCTAAAAAATTAATTCACAGTTCAGCAAGCTAAATGAAAGCCATGAAACAAGATTCAGAAACCTCTCACAGTTCAGCAAACTCAATGAAAGCAAAGAAACAAAATTCAGAAACCTTCCAAAACCACAAGTCTTTCAAGTCCCTATAACTACTGTGTTTTTTGTTTCACGAGAAGAACCAAAAATTACAAACTGGAGAGATAGTTGGATTTTTAGCATGATTCAGATTTTTAAAAAACAGCCAGCAAAAATTGTCCTGCAATTCTTCAGATGGATCTCTAATGCTACAGAAGGCTACTACTCTTAATCCTTTCACCTATTTCATTTTTGCATTTATGTTTCTCATTCATCTGTCTTTCAATTTTGCCTATTTGAAATCCATCACACCAGCACTTCCCTCTGTCAAACATCACCATGTTCAGCAGAAGCATCCTATTGCACAATATAAACCAAGAATTGCGGTTTGTTTTGTGGGTGGGGTAACAGAGTTTCGAGCTCACTGCACATCCATTGTGCAGAGGGGACTCTCAAAGTATACAATTATGGATATTCTTCTCACGACCCATTGTATGAATGTATTCCAATGCTTATAACCTTTAGCCTTTAAAGAATCCGCCATAATTGTAGCTATAAAAACCTTTCAGCCGAAACTGTCCCAGAGAAGAGTCAAAGCAGAAAATTCTCACTTCTATGGAAAAAAGTTCCTAAATCCAAGGGCAACTGCCCCCATGTAGCTCTGTAAACATAAATTTCTTTGCATAAGAAAGATCAACATTGAAACACAGGCAAAGACAAAATCGTATAACTCATGGCAGATGTAATGAATTTCATGCCATACAATCCATTGGCGTCCAATATTCTACGTTTTGACATCATATCCCCATGTTCATGAAGTCTATTTCAATATTCGATTTTAAGAAGGATAATCACTCGATGATCACTTCTAAACATTAATTCCCTTCTCCAAATAATCCCTGCCATTATTTAATCTTTCATCAGCATTTTAAGTCCTTGAAGCCCATCAAATTTTCAAGTAATTTCACCAAACAATACATTAGTCGCTAAAAAGAATACAAGTCAAATAATTGAACAATGGGTGCACCTTATTTCCATGACAATTCACCCTGGAAAAAAAATTTCCCCGAGTCATTTTACAATTAAAGTCACAGCCTTTAATCAGATCAAGCCTAATTATCGAAAGCAAGAATCATCCATGCACAAATCTCACAAGTGGCCACATTATACAACAGTATAGTACTACTCAAGAACATATATTTCACTAAACTGAAACAGAATGATCATATTAATCTACCAATTAATAAGCAAGAAATCTTGAAACATACTGAAAACCTTGAAACCCCATAAGAACAGAAAATCTTGAAAACCCATAAAAATAACAGACTAACTAACCTGAGGCCTGAACATCAGAGGTGAATGAGAAGCCCTAGGGCTAGGAGGGGGGGACTGACCCATGAACTCACCACCCTGAGAAGGATAGTTACCGTGCGCACCATCTTGATCAACCATGCGATCCTGCACACTACCATCGCTCTCCACCCCAGATTGGTTGCTGTCGCCACCGTCTTCTTTTCCATTAGCATTACCCATTTTAATTATTACAAGAACAGAATCTTCAAAGAATCTGTATATATAGATTATCCTTTATAACATTAACACGAAAAGGAAAAGCAATTATAGGGTTGAAATTTAAGAAACAATCATCATAGCACTAATAAAGTCGATTAATAAAAGTGGAGGGGACTGTAACATGATGCAGCGAGGAATAATAATGGGGTGGGTGTGGGAGTGGGCAAAGAGATGCGGGTTTACTTGAGGGATTCAAGTCACGTCATCTGTTCCTGGTTAATTTTGTTCCCTTCCAGGTTCTTTCAATAATGTTTATGAAATGGATTTCACCACTCAACCATAAGGATTGACATAAGGGGTGACATAACTTGAGAGATTCAAGTCTCATCCGGCAACCCTCCTATAGGAGTGATCATGCGACTATTATGTCACCCTTTGCGTCAATCCTTATGGGTACAATAGCATTACTCTTAGAAAATTTCCTAAATTAAATTGACGGAAATCTTTTCACGTAGTCTTTGGTTTGAGAAAAAATCTGTAGGGCCACATGCCTCTATACAAATAGGGCAGCCCGCAAATTTAGAAAATAAATGTTTGAAAAAACATAAATAAGGCGATAATTTCAATTAATAATATATAATATGTTCATTATATTTTTTTCTTCATACATGGTAGAGATTAAAATTAGATTTTTAGTCAATTGTTATAGAAGTTTTTGAAATGTGTGGTTGAAAAATTATAGGACTCATGAAAGATGTGGATAATATTGATTGTTTGATTTTAATCCGGACCAAACAATGGCTATAATTTATACATAATTTTCATAAATTTATATCATCAACCCACACCACCCACCCATTCAATTTTACCGAAAAACTTTTTAGAAAACATCTCCACCTCCAAAAATTCAAAAACTTTCTCTCTATATATATACACATTTACAAATACAATAGAAACCCCCAATTTTAGGAATTTTTCCAGGGAAGATTGAAATCTCGAAAAATTCAAAACTCTCTCTCTCTCTCTCTCTCTCTCTCTCTCTCTCTCTCTCTCTCTCTCTCCACACACACATATACACACACAAGTAACTTTGTAAATTTTTCCAGGGAAGATTGAAATCTCGAAAAATTCAAAACTCTCTCTCTCTCTCTCTCTCTCTCTCTCTCTCTCTCTCTCTCTCTCTCTCTACACACACATTTACAAACACAAGTAACTTTGTAGGGGGAGGTGATAGTGATGAGGTTTCAACTATGTTCAGGGAATAAATCTGCGTGATGGCGGCAATGATGCATTGCAGATGATGATAGTGCAAGAAGTCAATTCGTGTGGTGGTGGGGAAGTGGTAGCAACGGTTTAGGTACTGTGTAGTGGTGGCAGTGGTGCATTGTAAGTGACCAGATTTGTAACTAAATGTGTTTTCTGTGATCGGATCTTTATTATCTGTGAATAACTGTAATCAAATTTGTCTTCAGTGTAACCATGTTAGTCTAATTTGTGACTATATTTAACCAAGTCACTAACATGTGTTATCTATGAATAACTTTTACCAAATTTGTTTTTCATGTCACTGTTTGTGGCTAGATCAGTCTACTTTGTGATTATATGTAACCAGTCACTTTTAATTCAATCACATATGTTGATGTTCAAAATTGATTTTGCCAATTTTGTCAACTTGAGAGTAGATTGAGTGAAGTAATTGTGCAAAGATAGTAAAGGTAAGACGAAAGATGTATTTTTTTGTAGGTAAATACTGAAGTACAAAATAGGAAAGGGATTGTCTCGTGGTCCCTTCTATGGGATTATTTCTATCCTTTTATAGACGGGTTTGTGAACCCTTTGCTAACTTAGGCGACGTTTCTTGTCAAGTGTGTGCAACTTGATCAACCGAGCTCGATTATGATTAGATGGTGAGGTCGGTCAAAGCAGTGCATTATGATGACTGGGATGGAGGCTACTAGGCAGGGAGTCCACGTGTCATTATGCATATGGAGGAGGAGATGGAGGTGAGGTGATGATGTCATCACAGTCAAATCAATAATCATGATGTCCACAAATATCGGTGGATGATATTTCGAGTTGGGTGAAAGAAGTAATTGAGCTAGTTGTTGGTCCGAGGTAAAAAAGTTCATTATTCGTGACGTAGCGGAAGATTATAGGATAGATGAAAATACACACAAAGTGAGAGAAAACTCACGAAAATTTTATTCAACTCAATAATAAATATACCTCAAAGGGCTTACAAAGCTTTAAATAGTAAAATCATAACAAAATTCGGAAAATAAATAAAAATAAAAAAAATGATATTTTTTCATAAATAAAAAAAATCGAGCTAACAACTTAAATGGAAACTCCTAAAATTTAGGATCATCATCCAACAAACGGAATACGAATCCGAATTTTATTGAATGAGATATTACCAAAATAAAAATTGTCATAAACGGCAAAAACGCTTANATGGAAACTCCTAAAATTTAGGATCATCATCCAACAAACGGAATACGAATCCGAATTTTATTGAATGAGATATTACCAAAATAAAAATTGTCATAAACGGCAAAAACGCTTAATCGATGGCCTAAATGATGGAATCTGCCCAAAATTTGACGTACGTCATAGCCAAAGACGATAAGTTGTGATCGTTGGCCCGTTTCCAATCGAATTA
>CAIGRO010199993.1:0-14527 GCA_903798355.1 Fraxinus baroniana
TTCGAAATAAGAATTTTCCTTTAGGTATCTAAAAAAAAAATTCGGGGACAGCCCGTAGGCCCTCCCTAGTCCAACAGGCTGGCTCCGCCTCTGTTAACACCTATCCACATTGTGCCACTTGAAGATTTAAAGATCATTGGCTCGTCTAGCCTCGGTCATGAGCTGACTCATGAGCCAACTCATGCAAGTCGCAAGAGGTTTTCACTGCCAGCGAGCTGTTCACCAACTTAACACCTCTATCCACATGTTGCCACTAGAAAATTTACCAATGATTACTGGCTCGCCTAGCCTCACCTCATTATCATAACATAATCCATCGATGTCCTTGAGTACATACTATGTGTGCCCTCTTTAGAATCAGCAACTATTTTTTCAGTCCCTTCAGTCATGACTATAATATCTTGTTTATCATCTACTGTATTTTACCACATAAATTGCTGGTTAAATTCCATTGCTAACTAATAATAGAATAATCTAAATTAATCCTTGAGCATTCAGTTACCAAATAAATTAACCTCTTTCGAGGAGGAATAAGCAAAGAAACAAGAAATCAGCAGGTCGTACCTTCTCGTTAGCCGATTCTAAAGATGTAATTGTAAAGAAATATTATGCAATGAATACAAAAGAAATCCTCTCTTCTCTGTAAAGCACTAGGTCACCACCCACTCTTTACCAAAAACACTAGTCTTCACTAGTTTGTAAGACCATTTATGTGGAATGACGCATGCCCAAGACCAGAAGGTCGAGGAAGTTGGTGAACTGTAACAATGAAAGTTTACCGATCATCTAATTGTTTAAAGTTACTCTCTTATATATGGATATTTCCGTGGGGTGGTCGAATAAGCTTAGATGGGTAGTTCACAAGCATCAAACTGTTAGAATACGGAAACAGAATTACCCATAATTTAAAAAATCTCTTTAATTCAATAAACAATATCATTTAGATGTTAATGAGTATGTTGTATCAAGAATAAAATATTTGAATTTTTACCTAATTTCGACAATTATTTTTTGAATTAATCCTGAATTACGAACTTCCAACTTTTTGAATCACGAACTTTGAGTTTTTTAATGTCGAACTAGATATATCAAACCTCCAAATCTTCTATAGTATTCTCCAAAGTCAAGACTATACCGATGTGTGGTCAACTTCTTTTAATTGAATCAAGACTGGACAATTATTTTCTCTATCTCCAATTTGAATACTATGAAATTATATATTATGGTTATTGTAGAATTTCTATATTCATCTAATCTCTATTTATAGAGATAAAGATCTTCAAAACCAACTAAAATAATAATTCCAATTTCAAATAGGAATTTTAATCAAAGTTGATTATGAGTTTTAATTAAAATTCAAATCCAATTAGTTTATATTTACTTATATCTGTAGTCCTAGAAATTCAATTACAAGTATAATTAAGTTTACAACTGTCATAATAATTACAAGTACAAAACTTTATTGTAATTACAATTAAGCCCAAAACTATTATAATTATCGTAATTACGTTCAAATACTTTATAGAGCTATCAGCACCAAATCGGATATGTTTTATCAGAACTCTAATAATTAGATCATATCTAGTGGACCCTAGATCACCCAATCTAATTATTAGTCTTTGGTTTTTCCGCTAAAAACAAAAAACTGAACTCTTGGAATATATAAGATCACAAAAGGCAATAAATCTATAATACTTTTCTTTGACATTCCGTATATGTATTTTATCCCCGTCCGATATCCGATAATTAAGTACGAGCATAAATGACGGTTGCTCTTCTAATTATTGTCACTAACTTAAGTATTTTTTTCAACTAGTCACAAATGTCGAGATTTAGCCGTCACTAAATACTGAGATCAGATTTTAACCGTTTAACTGAAAATACTTAAGTAGTCACTCTACTCATTTTTCAGGGCGACGGTTTCCGACACAGATTCATGTTTTCTACTTCGGTCATTCTCAAGTTCCCAACTCATTGAGATATTTGACCATTCGAATTGATCTCACCCATTGATGAATCAAAAAATCATTAAAATCACAAAAGACATACATAACTCTGTTAAGGGACTTAGATGAAATACACGGTGGTCAAGTGAAATTTAATTCTACGCACAGTCATGCTATAGAATTAAACTCGACTCGTGGTCCGTTCAATACACTACAAGTGTATTAGTGTCACATTTAACTATTTTTTTGATAAAGACAAAAATCTGAATAGTGAATCGGTCAACGCTACAACCTTCCGGTACAAGATGTCAAACCTTATACATGGTTAGGGAACAAATTATTTATGATCAATGTATAAGTTGTGTCACGCTATGCTTCCCAATGTAATTATTCAACTTATATTATTACAAGTGATCATATACACTTAAATTCGCATGCTCAATAATTAAATAAATACAATAAATAAAATGAAAAACAATTTTATTTAATATAAAAATATTGTTATTTTTACATAAGCAAAACTATACTGTAAGGAGAGCTGCTAGGGGTACAGGAGCCCCTTTCACAGACTCCTGCAAGGCCACTCACATTGGGGGGTGGCCCACAAATATTATTTTTTTTTTTAACATTGGGGTGGGGTCAGCTACAGTGAGGGGCCTGTAAGGCCCAGAGGCGGGGTCGTGTCAATTAACCTCGACTCGTGGTCCGTTCAATACACTACAAGTGTATTAGTGTCGCATTTAACTATTTTTGTGATAAAGACAAAAATTTGAATAGTGAATCGGTCAACGCTACAACCTTCCGGTACAAGATATCAACCCTTATTCATTGTTAGGGAACAAATTATTTATGATCAACATATAAGTTGTGTCACGCTATGCTTCTCAACGTAATTATTTAACTTGTATTATTACAAGTGATCATATACACTTTAATTCGCATGCTCAATAATTAAATAAAAACAATTTTATTTAATATAACAATATTGTTATTTTTACATCAGCAAAACTATACGGTAAGTTTGTATGGGCACACAACCCAACACAAACGACCATTGAAAAGATCACCAAATGCTAGGGCAACCGGCAATGTTGGTTCAGCCATGAAACACCTAAGCAAATGCATACACACAGTAAGCATGGGAAACAATTCCACCCTACTGAGGCTGCTAATATGATCATTGCTGGGCGGGCATACTAAGTTCAGAAGCTATCTGACCTTATCCATTTGATTTTTATTACCTCACTCGAGTCCATTAATAATAGAATTCTGGCATTCATTTTCACAGAATGTAGTATATCTTTACGGCATTTTTATAGGGGGTGAATTGAATAGCATTACAAGAGAAGAAACAACAGTTATTGAATGTCAAATCTTTCGAGTTATTTATCTATGATTTTGAAAGAAAAGTTCTTGATTTATTTCCAACAAGAAATTATAGAATGCAGTGATTGAACACACTGCCTTTCTTTTAGGCCAAGTGACCCTGGTTAATCCATAGACATAGCAACGTTTGGATGACAAACTGAAATAAAACTGAATAGACAAAGAATATCAGATCAGTCCAGTAGGTTCTTACACAATATAGCATAGAACATACATATAAACGAGTCTAAGATCATTTATGAAGCAAGATGATCTACTTCCTCAAGTCGATCTTTTCTGTTCAGTCTTCTTTAATTTCCAAACTTGATTATCTTAATGGTAGAACCCTAAGCAGAAAATGGAACAGAAGTCACATGCCCTTTATTATTTCAGCTGTTGACAAAATTAAAAATAAAATAGCTGCATCAGTTGGGTCCTGTCCATAGTAGTGTCAAAGAAATATTGTTGCAACAAAGAACTGAATGTTAACGATTAAGGTCTAATCCATCACGAATGCAGTAAAAACATAATAGAATCGAAAATAAGCAAAGTTAACCTACGAATTTATGAGTGGTTCTCTTGAGAGCTACTTCCATTTTCGAATTTCACTATAGAGAATACCAAGGTTTTCTCATACCTCTCCCACCAGAAAACACACCCTAGACCCTTTAAGTGCTAGGAATATTAGAGCGACCTAACATAATCGTGAATAAAAATGCTTGAGGGGACGTGCATATTATGGTTAGGCTCCAAACGGTAGTGCGTTTGAAAATCAACAATGCAAATGTTCGTAAATAATAATTTAGAGTTCTCATAGTTGTAACAAGAATGGAGAAGAATATTACTGTTATAGATTCTTAAACTAATTGAAGAGATGATTGATCTTGCTGAGGATAATCTTCATTTGGTTGCAGAGCATTAACTTGAAAATAGTTTCGAGCATCAAATGGCTGAGGTTGAACAAGCTCATAATCAGAACTCCCTGGCATCAAACTCATGTGCTGCTGGACTCTCTCAGTTTCAGCTATCTACGCAATAACAGAGACTAAATAAAATTGAACATACACTACTGTGCACGTGTATATAATTTCATATATTCATAGATCTGTATCATTGCTGATAATCCATGTAAACAAACTCCAGAGAGAGAGAAAGAGAGCTTTACCTTTGCTCGAAGGTACTGATTGTTGTGATGTAAGTCGATCTCCTGCTGTCGAATCATTTTTCCACGAAGAAAGAAAATAATCAGGAAGTTGGTATTTGAAATAAAAAGATGGCCAGTACACATGAAAATACCAATGCAAGCTTGATTCTTTCCCTTTTCTTCATAGAAATGAATACTCGAAGCAGATTTTTGGAAACATTCTTCAATTAGAATGAAAATAAAAAGAGGGTTATTTGCAACGATAAACAAACAGATAACTAGAGGGAATTTCAAATTAATATGGTTAATGTACAATCTTAAGTCATAGGCATATAGCTGAAAAAATCGACTTCAGCAGCGCATTGTTTGTTTGATTTCATGATGCACGACGAGACATGAACAATAATAAAACATTCTTTTCATAATACAGAAACAGATGTTGCTCGAATTTTGCTCGAATGTGTTAAGGGATGAAATCTCACATCGAATAAAGATGAAAACATAGACTAATTTATAAGAGTTTGGGCTACTCTTAATAAAGTTGACATTTTAAGATGGAACCCCAAATCTTAACATGGTATAAGCTCCAACGAGTAATTCGATCCGATTAAGAATCAAAAATATTGAGTACGCGGATTTCAAGATTGATTTGTTCAAATGAGTCACAATCTTGCGAGAGCATGTTAAGGAAAAAAATCCCACATCGAATAAAGATGAAAACATAGAGTAATTTATAAGAGTTTGGGCTACTCTTCTTAGTAAAGTTAACCTTTAAAGATGGAACCACAAATCTTAACAAAAGATGAAAATATTGATCAATTTATAAAAGTTTAGGTTACTTCTCTTAATAAGGTTCATCTTTTAAAATGGAACCCCAAATCTTAGTAGAATGAACATGAAAAATATTGGAATCCACTAATTAATGAGAAAAAAACTGAAATATTATTTATCAAAAAAACGAATGTGTGATTGACGAACTTTTAAACACATATTTAAAGATTCAAAACAAATCTTAATCAAAACGAAATCGTAATTATATAGATAAATATGAATAAAACTAAAAAACTGTTAAAAAGAAGAAAATATCTTTAAACAAACTCAAAATGGAGAAATGCTAAAACAGACCCATAACCGATCCCTTTTGGATTGTACTTGCGAAATTTTGACAACCAAACTGAAAATTACACGCATTTTCATAGATCCTTCTTATTTCTTTTCTAATTGATTTAGAATTTTATTTTCTAACTCCACATCATTTCAAAACTATGTTACACTAATAAATGAAGTCTGCATTGTGCATTTAATTAATTATCTAAGTGAAGAATTATATTTGGAAACAATGTCAAGAGTGGCATAATGCAATTCTTTAATTGCTGTGATGCGTCTTCACAGGGAGCGAAAAGCACATCTTGGTACAAAAGAGAGCTCTATCTATCTGCGTATTGTAACCTATAGATCCATGATAAGTATGTTTTACAGCTTATATATGCTATAAACTTGGTAAGTATATGAAAATTGAGAAGATTTCTACTGAATTTAGTGTAAATATTGTTATGCATGTAAAACTTTGATTTGGAGGCATTTGGAGTAAGAACGATAATTTTTTAGCTAAATTGGAGTTGGTTAGCGTGGTTGATAAGAAGCGTCTCAATAAAAGATATGAAGATAGGTGTTGATTTCATACTTGTTAAATATTATTGAGGATTCTTTTTTGGATAATAGGTTGAACCTAGATATTAACTACAAGCCAGTGGTCTGATCCCAAACACTCGAACACTTAATTTGGGATCGAGATTTTTAGTGAACATTGATTTTCCAAGCGAAACATTGAAGTAATTTGCGAAAATAAAATTTAGGGATAATCATCATGGATCGAGATAGATTCTTTCATTAGGTAAACCGAACCAAACCAAACCAAACTTAATGGGAAATGATTGAGTCCATTTTAAAAACAATCGTAATAAACACCTCATGGGAGAGACTAAACGAAATAATTTGCTATTGAGAGCCCATGATATAACCAAACTAAAGGTTTACAATGATTAAATTGATTATGCACACATCAATTGAGCATTGAATAAGTAAAAATTGATTTTGATAACATAGCTTCAAAAAAATTTAATGAACTAATTGAGCAGTTTCAAATTTGAAAAGATTACAAGAAGTTATCCAATAAATTAATTTTTATTTTTATTTGCTTCTATTTTTGAGTAGATAATGTTGCTTAGGAAGAAAAAGAGTTTAATTAAGTTTAGGGATATTTAATAAGTACATTTACACACTTATCGACACTTATAAACTTAATAAATATTTACAAATTGAGTGAATTTCTACTTATTGTTAGTGATATAAAATCTGGACTTGGAGACATTGTGAGCAAAAATGATGATTTTTGAGCTAAATAGAAGTTGGTGCAGAGCAATTGACGACTAACCAAATTGCAAAAAAGTATTAAGAAAGCAATAGGAGGGAAATCTCAAGTTTTTGAAGTGAACTTCAACATTTGAAAATTTTGGGGACTAATTTGCACACTTTCAAAACTTGAGGATGACAAATTTTGCTGAATATGAGGTTTGGGGAGTTACTTAGAAGCTTTTAGAAGTTTTCGGATCAATATTGACGATTCGAATAACAAAAGGACGAAAACCGAACCAAACGTTGAAATATAAACCAAAGTGCAACTATCCGAAAGTTGAGGTTCTGGACTGCGATAAGCATACCATGGCCTAGCCACGGTTCAAGCTTGTTTGACACAATCAGACTGCTGTTCACTGACTCGGATGAAGCCTAGGTGAGACTAAGTGGAGAAAATGGATATTTTGGCCACAATTTGGATTACAATAAGAAACCACGGACCAATTCAAGAAAAACAAGGAAAATTTAATCGTTTATATTTTACTTCCACGATTTTTTGGCTTTTTGAGACACGATTTCTGATGAGTACCATATAAAAACCTATTCTAAGTCAAACGATAAGGGTAACACGCAGTACAAATAGAGGAGAAAATACAATGAAGAAGAGGAAGAAAGTTAAGATTTCAAGATTTTCCGAGCAGGCGGATTCTTGGTATAAGAAGATCATTTTTAAACCTCAATTGAAATTATTATGTTTTGATCTTCATTTAATGTTTGTTACTTCTATTTTTCAATGCTTTGAATTACTTAAAATCACTAATTTATTGATTTGTGAATGGTAATAAGCCAAGATATGAATTATTTGTTTAGACCAAGTAGTAAAAATTAAAATTTGAGTAAAAGGTAAAGATACAATTGTACTAATTTTGTTGTTGTTAATTGATTTTTTTGGTGATTGGATTTTCTTAATTGGGGCTTACCCTAATTCACATAGACATATATGTAATTGACTTGATTGAGTAGAACTAGTTTGAACTCGAGAAGGGTAAATCAATTAAAATAAAAGAATTCGATCAGGTACACATAATTGATTGTTGTTGGAATTTGATGAATAGTTATGGTGAACTCATGAATCTAACAATTTCATGCACAAGTAAAACTCTAAATTCTCTATTTGCACAATTTTTAAATAGTTGTGCAGCAATATATAGGATCATAAATAAAATCAATTTTACTTGTTTTTACTCAAATGAAATTAGGCATATTTAAAACAATCCAATCTTTTTAGGTCCACTTTAACGCGTGTTTAATTGATATCGTGATTACACAATGAAAATACACAATGCCATAGAATTATCTTATGCCCCGACACATATATGACTTCACGATATTCTTGGTATGTGTGACTAGCCATGATTGAAAGTACGGATGCCTAAAGATTTATTCTTGGTCCAATGCTACATATCAATATGTGACCTTTGATACAAATTGGACATATTTTAACATTTCGGGGGAGAAACTAGCCTTAATTAAACAGAGAAAACAATGTTTTTTTTTTAAAAAAAAATAAAAAATACTTGGGGCTGCTACATAGGCTAAATGAAAGGCAATTCTAATATAACATACAGGAATTAATAATTTCTTACCCTCTTTTGCATGTACTCAATTTCAGCAAATAGCAGTTCATTCTGAGATTCATAAAAGAGGAGAAAAGTTAAGCGCAAAACTCTGAATAGTCAAAGTAATTTCATCAATATATATGCATAAATTATCGACAAGAATACAAGAACATATAACATTAATTGGCACCTTTTTGGATCGAATTCTGCTAATGCCTCTTTCGACCTTAGTCTCGAGGTTCTTGAGATCTCTGAGGGACAGTGCCCCGAGAGATTCACCAAGTATGTTCCTAAATCAAAAGAGTCAGCCAAATGTTATGACAGTACTGTAATTATTGCACCAAATAAGATAAGATTTTTAAACCAGTAAAATAAAATTCACCTGTTTTGATTCTGCAAAGTAGTGATATGTGATTGCAGTTTTGACGCTTCTTGCTCATAGAACTGCAATGGATCTCGAATATAAAGTTTAGAAAATTGAGGTTTGTTATGTATGAAATTATACATTTGATGTAAACCCTTGTAACTATCATCTGATACTTATAAAATTGAACCTTTGATCCCCTCAATATTTGTTGAAAAACACACATTAGAATTGTAATGAAAGGGGAAACTTAATTTGAAAGTGTACCTGTGCATTAGCTTCAGATATTGAACCATTGATAGAGGAATCTGAACAGGCTTTCTTGTACCTTTCAATGGTTTCTTTGACACTGCACAAATTACATTTATTCACTCTTCAGATGTCAGCAGTTTGTTCCCTCATATAGCTTTATATTCATAATTTTAAATATGTAATTTAAAGATCAGAATTCCATTAATTCTCTATCAATGGAATTGTGGCCAATTAGTTTTTTTCTATATAGAGATAAAATGTTAAACTCATCACGAATGTTAATTAAGAACATGTTCAATAGACTCTCTAAATACAAAATGCTATTTATTTTCCAAAAACTAATACTTAAAACTGCTTAAAACATTTTAAAAGAAAGGTGAGTTTCACTCTCCAAATTTAGATAGTCAAATTCACTATTTATTCTTAATGTACAATGATTGTATTTAATAAGTTATATTTCAACATTCTACTTCTTAAACTATTCAAAACACATTTACATTGATTGACTATTAACATATAAAATATTATATTAAATAAAATATGAAAAGAAATCATTAAGTTTTTCTTGAGAAAAAGCAAAATGAAGAGCAAAATAGAGAACATTCTTGGAGTGCATAAAATTTTTTAATCTACTATAAAATGCTATAAAGAGTCTGTTGGAGATGCTCTAAGATTATGTTGAATATTAGGCAGTATATAATCTTAGTAGATTTTTATAAAAGTTGATGAAATTTATGGTTGAAAAATAAATGAAAATTATGAATCTTATGAAGTATGTAATTAAATTTAAATGTTAACTTTGACCATAACTTTTCTTACTCCTTCCGTCCCATTTATATGGGCTGTCTTTCTTTATTTTGTTATCTCAATTATATAGTTATATTTCTTTATTAGAAATATTTTGTTTTGTTCGTTTATTAATATGTTCTTATTAAATTTGCTTGGTATAACCATTTTTTTTTTTCAATTTACTACTAATTTTTGATAATTAAATGTGTGTTTGAGCCCCCATTATTTTGCAAAAATGTATTCTGGAATAGTAGATTGATAAAGATTGTGTAGTTGAAAAATAGAGAAAAGTTATTGATGTGATAAAAAATATTATTTTATTGAAAAATGTATGATTGAAAATGATTAGAAGAATGAAAATGAAAATTCTAATATGTACCAATCATGGACATGATGGACTAAATAAGGATAAATTAGGAAAGCTTTTAACAAAATTATTTTTTCCATAACATTAAATAAAATTTCTTAATTCGTGTAAAAACCAAAATCAATCTACTTAAATGGGATGGAGTAACAAGTTTTAAAATTTCCCGAACAAGTACTAAATATATACGATTAATGATTTATTAAGCACTTTTCTTTGGTTTTTGCAAAGAAATAAATAAATTAGTTTTTCATAAAGATGGGTATGTAAAACAATGAACAGTCTCATTCTATCAACTCAAATTAAATAAACCCAATACTGAGGAGACACCCGGATTCCTCAGTAAACTGCTACCTTAATTTTGTCGAGATGCTGATTGGCTGTCCTTGCCAAGCAGGCACTAAATCCCGAACTATGATTGGTTCATTTTTTAGGGTTTTTTTAATCTCAACTTCATTTACACTACGGATAATACTCTTTAACCCTAGGTTACTTGCCAATCAAAGAATTGGGTCTTGTCCATCTGAAATTCTGAGTACATCAGAACCGTCCATTTGAAGCTGCCATTCCCACGCATCAGAAAAAAAAAAAAACAGAGATCAGACATTCAGAAACTCCCCATTGGTTGCCAGTTTCCGTGCATTTGTATCTGCAGTTTGACTTCCCCCAACCCACGCCACCCCAGACCTATAAAATCGGCTACCTCTTATTGGTTGGCCATTCTGTTTCACTTCTTTTCCATTGCTATTTTAGTTTCACCTATCTCAGAAGCTTTGCAAAATCTTCTAACTGAGATAACTTAAAGAAATATGGGTCTATTTTTCACTATTCCAGAGAGAAATCAAGAAAATTTATGGGTACGATGACCCATCACTTCCTTTCTTGTCAGAAGTCAAGAATAAGAAAAATGAGTGTAATAAGATATTAAGACTAAAGATTCTTGTTCTGGGTCAGTTCTATATATATCTAAGTTCAATTCTAACTGAACAAGAACACCTATGTTTTCAATCTTCCCTAAATGAAAGGGGAAAAAATAAAGAAGTAAAGAAACCCCTGATTCCCTAAAATAGTTTGAAAAATTTACAAGCATGCGCCAAATGTACAAACCGTGCTAACTTTAACTAGGTTTTGATTGGTTGTGTGACAAATCTAAAGCTCAGCAAGCTGTGGATCTACACATAATAGAAACCCTAATTGGGGAACAGATCTAGTGGTTTGCTTATTAAATTTTGTTGGCCTATGTGATTTGGAGAAAGCAAACCCTGATTAGGTTAATCTTTAAATTTATTTAGTACTGCACGTGTGGTAAAGAAAGTACTTTGTGAAACCCTAATTTCAGTTTTGATTGGTTGGGAACCCTAATTAAGCATCATTTTTCAGCGCCCATTTATTCACTTTGGTTATGCAAAATCTTCTTGCTATGAACAAATGAGTGCTTGACAGCTTTCTTGCCAGGAAAGAGAAAGGAAGAGAGATGGAGAAGAAAATTTAATTGTTGACTTTGACTTGAAATTTTAATTGAATTTTAATACAAACCAAACATGGGCTAAAAACAGAAGAGTTATTCAACATACAAACAATTTGCTCTTATTTTACAAGAGATCTATGCATTTAACAAAAAATGGACTAAATGGATCGAGAAAACTGAAACCTCACAAAGCACAGTGAAGAAAAAGCAAAAATTGGAAAGACAAATGAATCTTTGTCAAGAAAACTGAAATCTTCACTGTACAAGAAATGATTGTATCCTTGTGCTTAAATATTCCCAAAAAAATTCTAGAGTGAGTAATTAACTCAAACAGAAATATCAAACTAAAATTTGTACCCCCTTTAGGGCAAAATAAATCAGGGAAAAAAAAAGTTCTCTAGATTATTTTTCTTACTGAAATACAAGAACAAAAAGGAAAGTCTTTTAGAGGATTAACAAAGAATAAAAGCACCACAAAAAAAACAGCGACAGATTCTCAAGAAAAATTGAACTAGTCCCTTTCAAATGATTATTTAGGTAGATTAGCGCGTCTATTTATATTGAATTCACCTGTTGTTGGCATACTCGTAAAGACGACCACGGCTAGAGAAGACAACCAAGGCCACCTCAGCATCACAGAGTACAGATAATTCATAGGCCTTCTTCAGCAAGCCGTTGCGACGCTTGCAGAAGGTGACCTGACGATTTGTGGTGTTTTCAATCCGCTTGATCTCGATCTTTCCTCTACTGATTTTCCTCTGGGGAGAAATTTCCCTTGATTGATCACTCTGCAATACCATTTCCGAAGCTGAAACAAGGGAAACAATACCATTACCTGGCTAGTTCTTGAACAAAATCAACCTTTGCAACTTGGGTTATTGAATAAAAATTTATAAGCTAAAGAAAACTTTAAAAACCAAGAATTCAGAGACTTTATCCCTACAACAGCATTCAATGTTTGTGGGTTTTGTTTTCAATGATTTATTTGAGGTCAAAGAAACGTTTTTTTCTTTGTGCAAAATAAGGATGTGAAATGAAGGAATTGATTGATGACAATACAGGTAGCGCAAAGAAAACTGATTTTTAACATATTTTTAGCTTCACAAACCTTGCAAGGAAGTTAGGACAGAAATTAAGGTTTTTGGTTTTTGAATTTTCTTAAGTTCTGCAAAGGAAGATGCAGAAAATGGAAGGGAACTGCACTAGGAGGTGTGTATAAATAAAGTAACAATGGCTTCTATTATATGATAATACAAACTTAATTTTTTGTCGTTTTATTATTTTCTGGTGGTTTTAATTGAAGAAACAAGATGAGGAATAAATTTTAGGAAACCACTCATAATATTCATCCTCTCTGACCATTCATTTTCATTTGTCATTTACTTTTTTCGTTTCACTATTCTTGTTTCTTTTGAGTTTCTGACACTTCATCTGAATTATGAGTAATGAAAAATCTTGGTGGGTGGGTGAGTGGGGAGGGGTTATGGGAGTTGCACTTAGGGTGGCAATGTAGGTGGCAATGTGCTCGTGTTCACAAAATGTGCTCGGTTTGATCATTTGTGTCACGCAGTAAAAATGCTTATCTCCCCAGTTCGGCACGACAGGGCCATCAACAGTTAGGCGTGTGCCCTATTTTACCAAAGAATGCAATAATGATATGATCATATACAAGAATTTCTAACAACCTAGTCATAGCATGCGTGTGTGCCAATTGTTGGGCTTGTCGGCCTAACATTTAGGTTAAAATTGCTTTGAGGTGTGGAGTGTCGGGAGATAAACCTATAATCCGTAAAAGTTGGTATCAGTGCAGGACCACTCGAATGTACATTGTTGGTTGTGGGAGATTAATGGCGTACATTCTCACAAAGAAAAAATTTAGGGCCACAAATCGTGTCGACAAAGCCTTCGAAACACAATGAAGGAAGCCATGGGAAAGATGGATGCGAAGGGCAAACGTTGCGTGAGTGTGCTTATGTGCCTGTCAAGGGGTTTGTGGAGCGCAGATTGCACGGCATAACGATAAAAACTGTGTATTTGTTTCAACTTGTGTTAAGGCACTACAGCTGGAGGTCATCCATCCGAGGCACTAATGCATATGGGGGCATATGGTGAATGTTGATGTCGGAGGTGGTATGTACGAGTCAGTACAAGTAGATGTGAGAGGAAGCACTGCATTTATGCTCGTCCACGAGGAAATGGTGCCGCTATTATTCTTGCAATGAGAGTGATGTGTGTTGATATAAAGCTCACTTCATACCATGATGATGTGTACGGATTCGAATGGGGAAAAATATCACGCAATGAGAATGCTTATCTCCCCATTTGGCACGACCAATGTCACCAACAATTTTCAGATCCCCTAATAATTTTCAGAATTTTATTTTCATATTTAAAGGTATATCCTTCATCTTCAAAAGTACCTACGAAAATTAAGGTCCTCTTTAAATTAGGGACATATCTTATATCTCTAAGTTACCTGACAGCTCCATCATATATCCTGATGGCTATGTCACCAATCCTAACCACATTCTGAGAATTATTGTCTCTCATGTACACCTTTCTAGGTCAGTCTTTCGGTAGTTATAGAATCAAGACCTTTCAGGGCCCAAGTAAAAGGTGCACCCTGTGTCCAGAATCTAGTTTTTTGTCAAATTCTTCCTCTGAACATTCAGGACATGTAAACTATTGAATTCAAAAACAATGGTAGCATTATTTAGATCAGTATTGTTCAAGTCTTTTTGTTTCTTTTTCCAGTCAAGACAATCTCTCTTGAAATGTCCTAACTTTCCACAGTTATAACATTTCTTACCACTTCTGTCTTTTGATTTGGATCGCATTGTAGATTTTCCCCTTCCCTTTTT
>CAIGRO010200007.1:0-25290 GCA_903798355.1 Fraxinus baroniana
TTTTTTAAGTAAAAAATGTAGGTTTGACATAAAAATAAAATAAAACCCGAGTCGGCTCGGGCCAAGCCTCATTTTTTTTGGCCAGGCTCAGCTCGGCTCGGCTCGGCTCGGCTCGGCTCGGCTCAGGCCTAAAAAAGCTCGGACTTGGCTCGAGCTTTTTTTTTCCGGCTCGGCTCGTTGCCACCACTAATTTGGACCCTCTGCCCCTGTATTGTTGTTATTTAAAAAAAAACAGAGAGAGAATTTTCTAATATTATTTACAGGTTACCTTTTATTCCAGTTGGTTGGCAAAACTACTTCAACGAACAAAAAAAGGGGAGTTACTGTTTTTATATATTATTGATTTATATTACCGTTTCGTTTTAAAATTGCATCAATCAAATTTTTGTGATGCTATTATTCTAGTTTTTTACCTAAAATCACGTAATTGGATCCATTAAATTCGTTAGATTCCACTTTTACCTCACTTATTTAACATGATTAAGTTTTTGACTAGTATTTCACCCTACTTCGTTATTTTACATATATCAGCAATATTAGTTTATCATATTTGAATTTCATTAATCCCAAAAAAAATTTTAAAAAAAATGCTCAAATTGTTATTTTCTATTGCTTGCACTTACTGTTCATTGATCTCTCCGTTGTACGTCAATCAGCTGTTAAGACAGTACATGCAGTTGCATAGTGATCGTCTTGTCACTTCTAATTTCAATACCTTATCCATGGACCTCTCACAATTTGATGCACTCACTTGTCAAATAGCAGACATCAAAATCCAAATGATTGCTGCTCTTTCTTTTTTTTATAGGTAATCGTATAATTTTATAAATCAAAGCCAAAAATAATAAACAAAGTGCATTATCAGTTTAAATAAGATAGAAACGATAAAAAATTAGGCACCCCTTCATTCGGACTAATAGTTGCAGCCTTAAACCAACTATACAAAGTAAAGTAAAAAAAATCTCTAAACTGCTCCGTCGTCCGTGTTTGATCTTCAAAGCAACACCTGTTTCTTTCTCTCCACACACACCATACGATGCATCCTAGGATGAGATCTCACACAAACTTGCTTTTCTTATCTCGAAACTTTCTCTTCCATGCCCACACCACCTCTTCTATACGCCTTAGCAACAACTCATATGTTGTAAAGCCAGAATATCATTTCACATCCAACGAACACCGTCAAAATGAATAAACAGGTGATCGATCGTCTATCCGTCTCTCTTACACGTATAGCACCACTCCATAATATAACAATCCTTTCTTCAAAGATTATCCGCCGTTAACACCTGTCCCTCACAACCATCCACAGTAAAAAAGCCACCATTAGAGGTAATTTACTTTACCAAACATTGTTCCAGGGAAATGACCTCTCTGCAGGTTCCAGTAAAGATCTGAAATAAGTACTAACAGAGAATAAACCATTATGTGCCGCCCTCCACCTGCTACAATCGTCATCTCCTACCTGAATGTGCGCATCATACAGGGAGGCCAAAAACAACGCATAATCATCCAACTCCCAGTCATGTAAGCCCCTCCCGAAAGAGATGTTCCAGTTCGGCTTCCCATTAAATATCGCCATAGTGTCACTCATCATAGCTGAGGGCTCCAAAGCAATGCGATGTAAAGAAGGAAACCGGACTTTTAACGATTGATCTCCATACCAACAATCATCCCAAAATCTAACATTCATACCGTTCCCCACCACAAAAGACAATCTATTTTGAAAATCACTCCATCCTTTCCTGATATACCTCCACAGGCTCATCGCATAAGAACCACAACCCTCACCCGAATTCCACCCCCCTCCAAAACACCATACTTCACCCCTATGATTTCTCTCCAGAAGCTCTCCCTCTCCATTCCAAATCGACACAGCCACTTGCCCAGCANCCCGAGCACCACCCCCCTCCATAACCCCATACTCTACCCCTATGATTTCCCTCCAGAAGCTCTCCCTTTCCTTCTCAAATCGTCACAGCCACTTGCTCAATAATGTCTTGTTAAATAATACAAGACTCCTCAATCCAAGACCTCCCACCCCAACAGGGGGCAAACGTCACCTCATTTGACCAAATGAAATTTCCTCTCCCCCAACCCTGTCCAGAGAAAATCCCTTTGAATCCTCTCTAATCTATTTGTCACTGTAACGGGAATAGGAAACAATGATAGAAAATAGGTTGGGAGATTAGAGAGAGTGGATTTGATGAGAGTAAGACAGCCTCCTTTTGAAAGATAAATACGCTTCTACCCCGCTAACCTTCTCTCCACCCTTTCAAGAATCTCATTCCAAATTTGTTTACTCTTGAACCTCGCTCCTAACGGAAGCCCAGATATAACATGGGCAATTGTGCAACTCTACATTCAAGTATGGTCGCCATGCCTCCACATTAGCAACCTCCCCTACTAGGATAACTTCAGATTTTCCCAGATTAATCTTCAAACCAGAGATCGCTTCAAAATACGGAAGCAAGTGACGTAAATTCCTAATTCGCATTTTGTCTACATCACAAAAAATCAGTGTCATCTGCAAATAACAAATGGGAGACCTATAGATGACCAACCGTAAAGCCTCTTAACAAACCCTCCATCACAGCTTTCTCAATCATTCTACTAAATGTCTCCATCACAATAACAAACAGCAAGGGAGACAATGGATCACCTTGCCTCAAACCTCTACTACTTCGGAAGTAACCTTCAGGGTTACCATTAACTAAAACTGAGAATGAAACTGTAGAGATACAGAACTGAGGGCCCTTCGATAGAGATTAAAATCGGATTAAAATTGAAAAATTAGCCGTTATTGTTGACTTTTATTAGGCGAGTGGGATCCAATAACAGCCATATTTTCAATTTTAATTGAATTTTAATCCCTACCGAACGGGTCCTGAATCTATTTACACCATCTATCCCCGAAACCGCATAGCCTGAGCAATACAAAAGAAATCCCCAATTGACGTGGTCATATGCTTTTTGAATATCAAGCTTATACAACATCCCTGGAACCCCCTGACGTGTTCCTGAGTCAATGCATTCGTTCGCTATAAGAACTGAATCCAAAATCTGGCGCCCCTTCACAAAAGCATTTTGGAACTTCAACACCACTTTGCCCAGAACCTCCTTTAATCTATTCGTCAAAACTTTAACAATGATATTATAAACCCCGCTCACTAAACTAATAGGACGATAGTCCTTAATATCAAACGCTCTCGTTCTCTTAGGAATGAGCACAATAAATGTGGCATTAATACTTCTCATAAACCTACCACATTCGAAAAAATAAGTGATTGTATCCATAATGTCTGATCGCACTACCTCCTAACAAGCCTTATAGAATGAGAATGAGAACGAGAAGTTGTCCGGTCCAGGGGCCTTGTCATCATTCATATTAAACACCACCTCCCTAACTTCATCCTCCTCAAATGATCTCTCAACCCAACTGGCATCTCTTTGATAATGGTGAAGAAGTCCAGCCCCTCCAGCTCAGGCCTCCACACAAACTGCTCCCGATAGAGATTCTAATAAAATCTCACCTGCTGAGTCACGATATCTTGAGGATCCTCATACATAACCCCCATCAACCTCCAATAATGTAATAGAATTATTGCGCCGGTTGGAATTAGCGATTCGATGAAAAAACTTAGTGCATTTGTCGCCCTCCTTCAACCACAAAACCCTAGACTTCTGTTTCCAAACAATCTCCTCCATCTCCACCAATCTCTCCAACTCTATCATTAACCTTCCACGCCTCTCCCTTTCCTCCCCATCCAACCCTCAACCCTCCTCCTGCCTATCCAATTCTCCAATATCTGACAAACATTGATTCTTACGACAGTCTATGTTTCTCACCACCTCCCCGTTCCACTTCTTTAAATCCCCCTTCAAGGCCTTTAATTTCTGATGTAAAACATAACTAAGAGACCCCCTGATATCATAAAAGTCCCACCAAGTCCAAACTTGCTCCCCCAAAACCTTCAACTTTCAGCCACAACTTCTCAAACCTAAAAAGTCTTCTACCAGTACCCCTTCTTATCCCAGATAACAAAATAGGAAAATGATCTGAGTATACTCTCCCCAATCTCCTCTGAGTGACATCTGCGTACTTAGCCTCCCACTCACCACTAATCAGGAATCGATCTATTTGAGATTGAACAGGTTGATCTCGATTGGATGACCAAGTAAACTCCCCTCCCACCATAGGCAAATTAACCAACATATTTTCGCTAATAAAATTAGAAAATTCCTCCATAGCCCCTGTAAGTCTCCCACCACTCGACCTCTCTGAAGGAAACCTGACCACATTAAAATCACCCCCTATGTACACTGGTAAACTCCACCAAGCCATCATACCGGTCAATTCACCCTACAAACTCCTTTTGCTCTCATATGAATTCGGCCCATAAACTCTAATAAACATCCACTTAAATCTATCCCCAACATTCCTAAAAGAAAGTGATAGGGAGAATAACCCTACACTAATCTCCTCCATGTCAAAAACTCTATTGTCCCACATGACAATCACACTTCCTGATGCTCCTGAATCTCCAAGAAACTGATACCAGACATGTTGTCCCCCCTATAAAGAACTCACAACAGCCCTCGAGACGATCTCTAACTTTGTTTCCTGTAAATAGACAATATCAGCCCGCCATCCCCTTAACATGTTTCGGACCTAACCTTTTCCCAACTTTATTGAGCCACCTCACATTCCAGCTAATGATTTTAGGGATCATTTAAACTCTTCTTCATCCCTCCCCAGCAACCCTCTCTTTGACTCACCACCTTTAACGTCATAGTTTATCGAGCATTCGAGCCATCTAAGCTCACGATTCCCTTTTCTTCTAGCTTTTCCTTCCGGTGTACCCATCCCATGCCCCATCGCATTAACTTCCACTATCTCCCCTGCATAACAACATCCAATAGGCTCCACTATCTGTCCTTTTTCCTCTTCCACCTGCACTACACCCTTGTCCATAATTCCTTTTTTGGCACCATCCACCCACACTAATATCGCTTTTTCATTTCCTAACTCATTTCCTCTAAGAGCCTTATGGTTCCTTCTATTGTAAGTGTTCACAATCGTAGTTGTCGAACCCGTCACCTCTTGCTCTTATCTCACTACCGGTCTTGATTCCTCTGCCCTTACTATACCCGTCTCATTCATTCTCAATCCAACTCCCTCTGTAGATGTGATTATTTTCACCTCATTCGCAAATGCACAACTCTTCTCGGTGATCCTGAGTATTTCCCATCTGCATCCGTCCCCACTCTATCTTTTCCATCGTCATCTTCACTACACTCCACGTCAAATCGTACCTGATTCTCACAAATGGGCTCAATCACCTCTTGCTTTTCTTTATTTTGGAACAAGTTCGAGTGTAACTCCATAGCTGGGTACTCAGACACACCAACCCCGCACCTATGACAACTCATCTTGGAGCCCTCTAGAGCTCCAACTTCCAGTAGCCTTAGCAATTCATCCACCTTAGCTTTTAACCCCTGGATGCGAGCCCTTATCTCAGCATTATACGCTGAACTATCCAATGCAACTTTTGGCGTTGCCTCCTTCAACTTAGGCATCAATGAGTAACCCTCGTTGAGAGGAGCTGATGGTCGTGCGCAAGTATCAATCCCACAATCCTCTCTTTCCTTTTTCAACAACACTGGCTTTTTTGTGTTCTGTTAGACCTTTCAGTTTGCCGTCACTTCGGCATAAGTCCTCCCCTGTTGATTGTTGACTTTAACCGTTTGACGCTTGACTTTGTCTATGGTGACAAAGAAATCGACAACTGCCTAAAACACCCGCCGAATCAACGCCCATCCCTCTCCATTCGCACCTTCCGATAGCATCACAACTCCTTTCCTACGCCTCTCCCCGTATTATGCTATCATCTGATACCTACCTCGCCTATTTCCACACCGCTGTGCCGAAAAGCTCTCGAGGACTCAGTAAACTTAGCAACGAACTCTGCCTGCTTGCTTGCCCCCATCAATTTATCCACCATATTCAGCATCCACAATGCACCAAACCTCCTCATATAGACCGCATTCGATATCCTCAAACCCCGTTATGTCAACCTAACAATGTTGGCTTCACCGACAGGCACAACAGATTCCTTCGCCTCCACCCTAAATCGAGAATTAAAATCCCTCTTTCCAAACATAACTGCATGCCTCGGAAATTCTGTGTGTGACATATCTGACTGTAGATCTTTGAAAATTTAGTTTCAATAAGTTTCAATCTTAACATAATTTCCTCAAGATTAACGGTACGGATTTAAAGTGTCAAATTTGTGTTCCAAATAGCTTCTGAACCATACTAGAGTTCAACCATATCAATTCACAACTTTCTATAGGTTTATATGGCCTATAACTTGTGGTGAAATATGAACCATTTACTTTTTCGTCATGATAGCCTAGCAAAAAAATATTGGGATAGGATCCTATAAAGATGTCATCTTTCCAAGGTTGGACATGCAGGAAGTAGGTAAACCAAATAAAGAAAGTAGTTTTTTCTTGCAAACCTAAAAGATCGCCTTGCTCAAGTTCCCGGTGACAATCAATCAAGATTTCATTGGTTCGTCGTGTGTTCACCCACTACGAAAAGCACTTTGGTCATCTAAAAAGGGATTGAAAATATTTTGAATCTTAGCTATTTGTTGGGTAGTCTAAAGGATGGTCAAAATGTTCTACTGCGATAGTCTTTATGTTGAAGAAGGAAAGAAACTTATGTGGAAGCCTTCCCCTTAATGATATTGTTTATCTTTAGAATATAGATAAAAGAGATGTAACAACATTAAGGAAAAGAAATGATGAATAAGAGTTTCAAGTAACTCATTTAGCACTTTGTTCTGTTGAGAAGAAGGAGCAACATCCTGTTCTTAATGTTTGTTTGCTAATTTGTATTGAGAGGAGAAAAGGGACAGAAGGGGTGACGAAGCCTACCAAGGATGGAGATCTCATGGTTGACATTAAAATACTTATGATTATGGTTGTTAAACTCCGGATCCAGATCGTACGATTCTATGATTATACAATTTGAAAATGATAAAATGCTTCACCTATTGTAGGATCTTAAAATTGTAGAATCTCGCGATTCCGTTGCTAGATTTTAACGATTCTACCGATCGTACTGATTCTAATGATTGTTACGATCCTCCAACTCTTTAAATCATTAAATAGTTTTCTGTGTTATTCTTTAATAGATTAAGGAGGCTAGGTTGTTACGTACTTAGGGTGTGTTTGAGCCACATTATTTTGGTAAAATGTATTTTGAAATGGTAGATTGATGGGGAATGTGTGGTTGAAAAAGAAAGAAAAGTTATTGATGTGATAGAAAATATTGTTTAATTGAAAAATGTGTGGTTAAAAATGAGTAGAAGAATGAGAATGAGAATTTTAATGTGGCCCAAACATGGACTTAGACTTGTTTGAGCCCCATTTTTTCAAAACTAATTTTTAACTACACGTTCTTCAATAAAAAAATCTTACACGTAAATTGATATTTTTTTTTTAACTACGCATTATCCAAAAATCACTATTCTATAATGCATTTCCCCCCAAAATGGGGCTCGAACAACGCGAAATGAGCTTTATCCATGCTACAAAATTATTTTTCTATCCGTTTGCGGTCTATTTTCAACTCATTAGTTTTGACCAACTTGAAATAGAGTTTGCAATAGTAGATTAGCATCGTACTCTTTTTTTTATAACATAATTATCAAGCAAGCAAAACATTCTAACATTTTTTTATTTAGTTCTCGTTTGATCTATTTTCAACTCATTAGTTTTGACCAATTTGAAATAGAGTTTGCAATAGTAAATTAGCATCGTACTCTTTTTTTTTTATAACATAATTATCAAGCAAGCAAAACATTCTAACATTTTTTATTTAGTTCTCGTTTGATCTATTTTCAACTCATTAGTTTTGACCAATTTGAAATAGAGTTCGCAATAATAGATTAACATCGTACTCTTTTTTTATAAAATAATTATCAAGCAAGCAAAACATTCTAACATTTTTTATTAAGTTCTTGGTTGATCCTCATTATTTTAGAATATTTTTTTTTCTCTCTCCCATATTCTTCAATAAAATGACATTACATGTAAATCTAAATTTTTTAACCAAACATTCTCCATCAAAATATTATTTTAAAATTCATTTTCATCAAAAAAAAAAATAGAAGAAATGATGCTCAAACAGCTCTACAATTTGATACCATCAATTAGCCCCATTTGGACTTCATTAAAATTTAATTTACAAAAAATGTATTTGTAATAGTGATTTTTTAGAGAATTTGTAGTTAAAAAATTAAAAAAATTAAATTTATTTATAATATTATTTTATCGAACAACCTGATATTATTGAAATTAGGAGAGAAAAATGCAATTTTACCTAAAATGGAGCTCAAACATGATGCCTAATTTTTTATATGCTAAATTTTTTGACAAGACTACAGCTAGCCAGCGGCAGCACAAATCAAATTAGGCTGCTTAATTATTACAACTCGCCATCAACTGGAATATGGGATAATTTATTTTATTTTTTCATAATCTCGAATTTGTTCAAACTTATAAAAAATAAAAATAATTTGATCTGTGTCAATTCACATGGCGGATGCACCCTAACGTGGCACGATTTCATTAGCTAGTTGAAAAATTGATTGAATCTCAAAATACAATTACAGAGCAGCACGCATGATAGATTAGGTAGTCTTTCTCCCCCAAACCAAATGGGCAAATCCCAATCAGCTTGTTCGAGCTCCATTTTTGTAAAATAAATAATATAATATTATTTTATTGAAAAATACGTGGTTAAACTGAGCAAAATTCTATTTAAAAATTTATTTGCTGGAAAAAAAATAGGGATAAGCTATATATAATTATATTTATTCATTCAAAAGGTTAGTAAAATTATATAATCTTGCTCTTATTTGTTTAATCAAGAGAGATACTTAAATAGTTGGCAGACATCCGGTGGTTTCTTGAAGGAAAATCCATCTGAATTCCGCACTTGGATTAAATTCTGGACAGAGCGAATTGAGTTGGATTCATTCACCAATTACGCGTTCTTCTCAATATAAAGGTTCGTCTATTTTTGTTCGGTTTCGGGGGAATAGATTTTGAATTTTATTGTCTTTTCCGTGCACACGTTTTTTTTTGGATTTGGGCCATGCAGTCGCTTTCAGAATTTTTGATTCAATTAGATTGGGTGGATAATTTCGAATTTGGGAATCAAACGGTTAGGGTTTCTGTGCTTGGAAAATTTGAATTGGTGATCGAGGAAGTGAAGTATCCTGGGGTTTGAATTTTTATTAGATTGAGAAGCTTCGCTGCAGCTTTTGGTACTCGTCATATTGGGCATCGATTGACAGAATTGTAACTGCACTTCTTTTGGAATTTTGAGAGGTGTTTGATAGAAATTCATCAAGACTTTGTGACTTTGGTCATTAGTGGAATGGTTGATTGAATTTTGTAGTTGGCTATTGTTTGGGTTGGACTTCTGTGATTATTCTGTGTGGTTCTTCAGGGGATTGGATGGATATAAGAGTAGTCAACGGATGAGAACAACACAATGATAGGGAAAGGGCATCTCGATGGATGCCTCAGATAGGACATTCTCTGATATAGTGGGCTTATTGAAATCGTGGTTCCCCGGACGGTCTGAGCCGGCTAATATGTCCAGAGTTTTTTGGATGCCGGATCAGAGCTGTAGAGTGTGCTACGAGTGTGACTCACAGTTCACCTTGTTCAACCGTAGGCACCACTGTCGACTTTGCGGCCGAGTTTTCTGTGCCAGGTGCACTTCAAACTGGATCCCCACAACGTTTAGTGACCCGAAGACACCACAAGAAGACTGGGATAAGATTAGGGTCTGCAATTTCTGTTTTACGCAATGGGAACATGGATCGATGGGGACAGTTGATAATGGGATACACGTTGCCACCCTGGACCTTAATTCTACTTCTCCTTCAGAAACTAGTTTTATTAGTACTAGGTCTAGTGGAACCTGTGACAGTAGTAACATTACATCTGCATCAATGCCACAATCGACTGGACTTAGCCCGCATCAATCAGAAGCAGCAATGGGAAAGACTACACAAAGGAAAAGTGTTGCAGCAGCAAGGAAGAAAGAGAATGCTGTAGACATTATAGAACAGAATCAGTCTCCTGACCAATTTGAATTTTGTGCAAACAGGTTCTTCTTTCTGCAACCTTAAACATAAGTAGCATAGTGTTACAGCTCCAATTCTTGCTTAAAATGGTAGATTGCATAAAATATTGAACATTGATAGTCCTTACCAGCTAGTCTCTTCTGCCGGTTACATCAGGTGCAGTTTGAAGGCATTAAACATGTTTTTTTTCTTCTTATTTATTTTTATATATCACTAAATAATGTTCTTTTTTATCTTGTTTTTATGGATTGCCATTAAGTTAACTCGAGTATCTGGTCTATAATGTTCAGCACCCCCAACTTGTTCAAGAAGACAATATAAATTTTACATAGAATCTTTGTTTGCTGTAAGATATTGCTTTCCAGTTTCCTCCTGCTGCTGTCTGTTGTGTCTTCAATGCACAATGCACTGAACATAATATTTACATCAACCATCATACAATACCTAAAACAATTCTATGGCATGGTATGATCTGATTTATTCGTTTCGATTGAGGATTGCGTATTTGCAAAATAAACATTTCTTTTATATGAAGTTTTACTTGCCTATTGAGCCTGTCATATGAATGGAAGAGTTGCTAGTCAACCTTTATATACCTTTTTTGCGCAGATTACAATAAGGAGATGAAGTTCAGCTGTACAAATTATTTGTAGAACAAATAAACTATCAATAGACACAATTGGGAAGTGCTCCTCTGAATGTTATATTGATGGTCAATATTATATCTAACTAGTGCTTTGTCTCGAATTAGGAATTTTATGTGCCATCTATGCCCTAACTGCTTCTATATCCAAGAAAGATTAAAGAAAATGCTGATATCATAATCTCTGTAGCATTTCATTTACCGTCCACTAGATTATCTTCATGTGCTGGCAACTTATTTGACATCAATAGCTATATTAACTGAATATTATTCAATCAGGAGTGATGCTGATGATGAAGAATTTGGAGTTTATCATTTAGATTCCCAAAGAAGGCATTTTTCCCAGTTTAATGGCTACTATGATCCGGTTGAGTTTGATGATATTGACAATGACTACGAATCACGTAAGGTGCATCCTGATAGTGAAGTCGATATCGCTTTGTTACAAAATAGTTTTGAATCTCCAGCTTCAGAAGTCCACCAGATTGTGGAAAAAGAAGTTGAACTTGATATTGGTGATGAATGTGAAAGACCCTCTTTATGCACGACTAAAGATGTTGATGCTGAACCCATGGATTTTGAAGACAATGGAGATCTTTGGCTCCCTCCTGAACCAGAAGATGAAGAAGATGAAAGGGAACCGCTTCTTTGTGATGATGAAGATGATGAGGACCCTACTGGAGAATGGGGATATTTTCATAATTCGAGCAGCTTCGGGAGTGGGGATTATAGAAGCAGGGACAAATCTAATGAGGAACACAAGAAGGCTATGAAAAACGTGGTTGATGGACATTTCAGGGCTTTGATATCTCAGCTTTTGCAGGTGGAGAACCTTCTTTTGGGAGTGGATAATGATAAAGAGTCTTGGTTAGATATAATTACATCATTGTCATGGGAGGCTGCTACATTATTAAAGCCTGATACAAGCAAGGGAGGGCAAATGGATCCCGGGGGATATGTGAAGGTAAAATGTCTAGCTTCTGGGCGCCGCAGTGAGAGGTAATGACTTTTATGTGACTTCACTCTCCTAACTCGCAATTGGCTGTTTTATAGATTTTTTGTAACATTTATTTTATTTTATTTTTTGAATTTGATGGGTTGCATCATAGAGATTTCAAGAAATCCTACCATGTCTATATTTACCTGAGCATGTTTGAGGAAGTAAAACTTGCAGACCAAATTGCCTATGACCAACTAGACTTGGGACCAAGATTTAGGCTTTCTACCTTGTGCCTAGACCTGGGAAGCTGCTGCAAATAAATAAAATATAGCCTACAATTACCTGCACAGACTTGCAGCTCTTACTGAAGCTAAACGGGGAAACTGAAAAAGGACCCCAAGAAAAGGACAGTTGTTAAAGTACAACAAACTTAACCTATTCTCTACCACTAAGAGCTAACTTTAAACACAAATAAAGTGCATGAAAGGCTAAAAGTGTGTGCACGAATCGACTAACTTTGCAAACTTTTTCATCCTCAAAGTTTCACTTTTTATATGGAGTTCATCATTAAGATAGAGAATATGTTATTGTTGAAAGGTTTCTTACCTGCCTTGCTTCGCTCTCATGTGCAAAAGTATGTTTTATGGTCAGGCTAGTTATTTATTGTTATAAAGTTACTATATGGTTTCTCTTGAAAAACATTCTTGACCATATGGACATACGTGAAGGTTGGTATAACTGTAATACTTAATACAAACTAAAAAATCACAGGATTTCTAACAGTGGACTCCTTGATTAAATCTTTTGCCAAATACCTTATCTAGACTATTGACGATTGCCATTCCAATAAATCCTTGGGTCGTCTGCTTGGGGTTTTTTGATTTATTTTATCTTTATCTGTTTTAAGTAAAGAAAAATATTTTGCAAATCATCATAACTTGAAGAAGTTGACATTTGATAGGGCATAAGATAGTGATTATTTTATTGGGTTATTAAGTGTTTTTGGCTAATAACCTATTTAAATAAATATACATTAAACAAGGGAAGACTGAATGAATGGAAGAAGAGGTTTTCATTTTTTATGAATAAAAATTAAAGAAGATATTCATAATTCTGCTATTAATTGTGTCGTCATCAGTCATTTGTATAATCACGAAGGGTTGGGAGAGATTGGTTGTCTGTAGACTGTGACTGGAAGCGATTTGTGGAGATCCAATTTAGATATATTCGTGGAAGAACAATTATGAAGGCTATATATATGTTGAGTTGGTAAAAAGAAAAGACACACGTAAATATTTGTTTTCATTTGTTCAAAGAAATACTATGTTAAGGATCCTAGAAACTTGTTGTGGTGGTCCTCAGAAAAAAGTTGATGTCATAAGGGGTTATATGTAGCGCTCAGGGTTGTGACCATAATAAGAACAATTTTAGGTGAGTTTACTTTAGGTTTCTAGGTCAATGGTTCTTTAAAGATCATGCACCTTTTGTTTAAATTTATGCTGATGTCACTCAAGAACTGCATGATAATGGTCTGTGGTCTGTGTTATTTTTAGATGGTACATTCACGAGTTCTAAGTAGCTACACTGAAGGAGGAATTCTAAATTAGAGTTGTGGATAGTGAAGGTCATTGGCGGTAGTGCCTAAGAATAATGGAAGAAGGTAGAATAAGTGAATGTAACTTTATCCACGTAGGAGTATGGATAAAATCTAAACCAAATACTTCATGTCAACTAGGACCGTAAAGAGATTGTGTTTTAGTATCCAAAATCAATTGTTGATAGTTAGGCGGAAATTTAAGATAATACTTTTTATTTGATAAAAACGGGTGTCAAGTTGAAGAAAAATTCTGTTGCTGTGGGACTGGCTGTGTTATGCAATAGTTAACGTTAGGCAGTTAATAAATGGTGCACAAGCCTAATGAGCTGTGAATGAAAACACCGATTTTTGGTAAAACGCTGCCCTGACTATGAAGATGTGCAACGTCAATCCACAGGAAGAAATGGACAATTCGAGGTGAAGTTAGCAAGCAAGATATGATATGATTATTGGTGAGATCAGCTGGGTAAATGGGATTGGCAGAGAGTGGAAGAATAAAATTTTTATAGCTGACTGTAGGAAGGATGCGGTAAGGCGAATTGAGTTGAGTTTCTATATGATAAGTTATATGTTTCCTTGTAGAACTAATCGAGCTAGTAATTCTTTTCCCTTTTGGTTTAGTTCCCAGGAGATTGAAAAAGTTATACTCAAGAAAGCTTTATTTAAATTTTTCCTCATTCCTCAAAAATTAAATCATAAAGACTAATCATTTTTAAATCCTATAGGACTTTAACTCCCTGTAGCCAAATTTTGGTTCAGATACACACTGTAAAAGTATAAAACCTTTTTATTCTTTATTGTTTTGGTGCAGTGAATATGCTGCGACAGTTTTAGAACCCAATTCCAAGGAAAATTGTGACATAGTAGTATGGTACTGCTAACATAAATTTAGAAGGTTTGATAATTTGAAATAGCAAATTTGTATCCTCTGGAAGAGCTAGCCAAATTTAGCAGACCTCTCATACTAGGTAAACAATCTGAAATTTTAAAAGTATCATTGTAATTCAACTCTGCCAAAAAAATCGTCGCAAATTTTTCTAAATATGAATCTTAAGAAAGAATAATTATATTAGAGTGAAATGCATGTACTCACCATGCGAAGTTATGATAAATTGTTAAATCTATTGACATCTTAAAGGGGAGAAGGAAGGAGACGGCTTTAAATTCTTGCCCTGGGCTAAGCTTATCTCAGTTATTTTTAGAGCATGATTGGATAAGCACAAAAGTAGCTTCTTTTGAGAGCATATACATGTTTGGACACTTGCTTATTTTCCTATAAGCAAGGAGAGAGAAAAAGTATGTGAGGCTTGGTCAAACACGCTCTTAGTTGTTATGTAAGAGGGAAATTGGAAGGAAATGGAATGGGGAGATATCAATTTTTTAATTGCCATTTTAGTACTTTTATTTTATTTAGGAGTGAACCTTTTTTTTTTTCATCTACTGACTCACCCCGTCCTCCTCTTCCCCTTCCTGCTATACCAGGAATTAAGGCTCTTTCTCTTTCCTTGGTACTGCATCTCCTTCAATCCTGCCTTCAAAAATGTGACTAAAGCAGAATGATTCAAAAAAGTTTGCCTCTTGATATGGGGGGACAATCGAAGAACTAATGATATTTTTATCTTGTTTATGCAGTCTTTCTGTTATTTTAAAATAGATTGCCGATGTAGGTAGATTGTATCGGGGTTTAATTTATATGTCGCTATTATTCCCAATAAATTCAGTTTGCAAAGGAGAATCACGGTTTTTTAAAGTAAAGTTCAATATTTATTGATAAACTCACTAAAGTTCATCCTGAGATATTTGAACTTCATTTGTATCCTAATCTGTTTAATGAACTCAAGTAGAAAAATTAAATTTCACTTTTAATTTTCATTTATATTGTGTGGGGCATCATATCCTGATCCAAATTCTCCATTTTTTCGCGTGTCCATTTATAAATTTGTTCTTATGAAGATTTTTTTTTTTTTTTTCCTTTCGAAAGTATGGTGGTCAAAGGAGTTGTTTGCAAGAAGAATGTGGCCCATCGACGGATGACATCAAAAATAGAGAAACCTCGCTTACTGATCCTTGGAGGGGCTCTTGAGTACCAGCGGGTTTCTAATGCCCTTTCAAGTTTTGATACGCTGTTGCAGCAGGTTGAGATCATTAATTGTTGTCACTGGCACTGTAATTTTTAAATGTAATTCTTGATGTATCATGCTTCTGGATTTACATCTTTTCAGGAAATGGATCATCTTAAGATGGCTGTTGCAAAGATAGATGTTCATAATCCTGATATTCTTTTGGTGGAGAAATCCGTTTCACGATATGCTCAAGAGTACCTTCTTGCAAAAGACATATCACTTGTTCTAAATATCAAAAGGCCACTCTTGGAGCGTATAGCACGCTGCACAGGTGGTCAAATAGTTCCATCTATCGACAATCTATCCTCACCGAAATTGGGATATTGTGACGTGTTCCATGTTGAGAGGTTTTCAGAAGAGCATGGCACAGCTGAGCAAACTGGAAAGAAGCTGGTGAAGACGCTGATGTACTTTGATGGTTGTCCAAAGCCACTGGGTTGCACCGTAAGTCTGTTGCAACCAGTAACAGGAACAAGATCAATGATAATAATATTAGATAATGAAAATTCTAATGATTTGATATGGTCTGTAAAAGTCAGCTAACTTAAGCAGCCTCCTGAATTAAAATTACATCAAGTATTGCTCTAATATGGACAATCTCGTAATCTTCTGAGCTTCTTATTGTGAACTTTGATTGGGAAGGTTTCTTCAAGTTCACCAACAAATTGTTTTCTTGGGGTACTTGTCAAGTGTCAAATACATTGATAGAAACATGTACCTTATTAAATACCTCAGTCCTTGTAAAGTCAGCAAATAAGCATCCTTTTCCTAATATGCTATCATAATATTGATTGTTTCAGATATTACTTCGAGGTGCCAGTGGGGATGAGTTAAAGAAAGTGAAACATGTTGTACAATATGGAGTGTTTGCAGCTTATCACTTAGCTTTAGAGACATCTTTTCTTGCTGATGAGGGTGCCTCTCTGCCAGAACTTCCATTAAACTCCCAAATAACAGTTGCGCTTCCAGGCAAGTCATCAACCATTGACAGGTCCATCTCAATGATACCTGGTTTTACAGTCCTTGCCAATGAAAAAACTCTAGGACCTCAAACTGTTGGTGAGCCACTGAGGTCAAACAGTGTCCCCATTTCAGATTCAGTTAAGTTCTCAAGTGCTTCTACTCATGAAATTCAAATTCAAATTCCGCTGACGAATAACCTTACACCTCCTGTGAGCTCTGAGCACACCAAACCACTTGTCTCATCTTATATGCAAGGTGTTCAGAATATTTCCTTTACCGAGTCCTCTTCTTTTCATGCATTAGGAAAAGAATTCGTACTAGATTTGAGAAAGTATTCAGGGGGAGAAACTTCTGAAGCAGTCAGTGTATTGGATGCCACAGGAGATTATCACGTAGCTGATAATGTGGGTAATTCAAACATCAAAAGCGTGCAAAATGATTGGGATACAAACCAAAATAGTTCAAATCCATCAGCTTTGCAACCTGATGGAAAACACATTCTTGAGGAACAAGCATTGTTAAAAGACGAGTTTCCTCCATCCCCTTCTGATCATCAAAGCATCTTGGTTTCGCTATCATCACGATGTATGTGGAAGGGAACTGTCTGTGAAAGATCCCATCTCTTCCGGATCAAATACTACGGAAATTTTGACAAGCCATTGGGCCGATTTCTGCGGGA
Source organism: Fraxinus baroniana (assembly GCA_903798355.1). Classification (NCBI taxonomy): domain Eukaryota; kingdom Viridiplantae; phylum Streptophyta; class Magnoliopsida; order Lamiales; family Oleaceae; genus Fraxinus; species Fraxinus baroniana. The sequence continues at coordinate 17,121 of CAIGRO010200007.1, forward strand.
TCATTTATTTGATCAGGTACTTTCTCTCCATGTCTCCCCAACCACAAACAAAATTTCTTCTTATATTAGGAACATCATAGACATGAATTAAAAAAAGAGGTCTAACTTCTATGACAGAGTTATAGGTGTGGTTCGTGTGAGATGCCCGCTGAAGCTCATGTTCAGTGTTATACTCATCGACAAGGCACCCTTACGATCTCAGTTAAGAAATTGTCAGAAATTCATTTACCTGGTAAAACAGAAGGAAAGATTTGGATGTGGCATAGGTGCCTGCGGTGTCCACGAAGTAATGGCTTCCCTCCTGCAACTCGAAGGGTTGTCATGTCTGATGCTGCTTGGGGATTATCTTTTGGAAAGTTTTTAGAGCTAAGTTTTTCAAATCATGCAGCTGCTAGTAGAGTGGCAAGCTGTGGCCATTCTTTACATCGAGACTGTCTTCGTTTTTATGGGTATGATCTCTTGCTCAGTTTCCTTTTTACAATTTTTCAGGTTCACTCAAACCACATGGCACATATAACTTGATTACTTCGTGGCATGCATAATACATGGTTATGCTGAAATTAACTTGGTTTGGGCATATAGGTCGGGTTGTTACATAAAACGCACATTTTTGTTTGTATTGACCTAAACCTCATGCTTGACCATTCTCTTACGTACTGTCTACTCTGGGAGTACCTAAGCCCATCTTACCCCCTTGCAGATGTCTATCACGTCCCCAAAATTCGAATACACGACTTTTTCATTAAGAGTGACTTTAGTTGAATCCTGTTATCAATTGAGCACTTGTCCGATTTAACTTAAGTCTCTCTTAAGGGAAAAGTCATGGGTTTAAATTCTTTGGACGCGATAGAAATTTGTGAGCGATGAAATGGGTCCAGACTCTCCCAGAGCAGATAGTAAGTCAGCGGCTTGGGCATAGAGCTGGGTCATTACAAAAGCTGCGCATCTTTTGTAATGACCCGACTTTTGTGCTCAAGCCGTTAACTTACGTATTGTCCGCTTTGGGAGAGTCTGAGCCCACTTTACCCTCACAGATTTTTATTGCATCCCCATGATTCGAACCCTATGACATTTTCTTTAAGAGAGACTTATGTTGAATTATAGTACCAATTGACAAATTCAACTTAAGTCCCTCTTAGGGAAATATCACGAGTCCGAATTCGGGGCACTATAGAAATTCGTGAGGGGCTCAGGATCTCCCGGAGCGGACAGTAGATGAGTTAAACGACTTGGGCACAGAGGTCGGGTCATTATTACAAGAAACACGCATTTTTGTAACGACCCAACCTCTATTCTCAAGCCGTTAACTTATGTATTGTTCACTATGAGAGAGCCTAGCTCATCTTACCTCTCACGATTTTCTATTGCTCCCACCTCCCTTTAAGAGAGATTTAGGTTGAATCCTAGTACCAATTGGGCTGTGTCGTTACATTAATGAATAAGACTTGTTCAACTGTGCTATCCTTTTATTACCCTCTGAGTATCCTATTTTCTGAACCTTTAAAAATTGCTCTTTGGCTAATTTGTTTTTTCTTGGCTAAGCAGTGAGAATAAATTCTGGAAGCAAGTTGCATTCGAACTGGGTGTACATTTCTACCTGTTTTATATTTTACCTGGATTTATGATGATTGTGTTACTTGCAGATTTGGCCAAATGGTTGCTTGCTTTCGTTATGCATCGATTGATGTTCACTCAGTATACCTTCCTCCCCCAAAACTTGATTTTAACTATGAAATGCAGGAGTGGATGAAACAAGAACTGAATAAGGTGATTTTTTTTTTTTTCATTTTTTTAATTGATTTCTGTACATGTAAAATATCACTGCATGTATTTAATCTAACCTTTAAATTCTAATAGGTAGAAGGCCGGGCTGAGCTTTTGTTCTCTGAAGTGCTCAATGCTATCTGCCTTTTGGCAGAAAAAAAATCTGGCTCTGGTTTGCTCAACAGTGGAGTGAAATCACCTGAATCAAGACGCCAGATAACGTATTTAGAAGGGATATTGCAGAAAGAGAAGGCAGAATTTGAGGTCTGGTCTCAATTTTGAATATTGAGTTTTATTTCCTATACCTGTAACCACTAATTATACATGCTTTATATTCCCCTTCGATATGCATGTAGAAGTAGAATATTGCCTTACTTTGGGTGGGTAAACCTATTTACACTTCTTAGTAAAACCTATATCCTTTACATGGTTTTGGTGAAACTAAGAAATAAGAATTTATCCCCATATTTTGGCGGGTAATACAACCACATGAAGGTAGAATTATCATATTGTTTTATCTCCCTCCCTATTTGAGAACCCCATAGCTAGGAAACACAAACTATAAAGGGAAAAAAGTATCTTCTCATTCGCTTTGTTAGACAGCATAGCTGGAAATTAACACTACTTGATATCAGAAAGTGTACTTTTGATTTGATCCTTTGCAATGTAGACTTCTAGTACATATACATGTCTCCAATCCTTTCATGATAGAAGTTTTGTATTAATTACAATGCAACGCAACATTAAATTGTAAAAGTTTCTGAAATCATTGGGTGCTGATGGATGTTCAATGATATGGCAGGAAACACTCCAGAAAATTTTGAACAAGGAAGTGAGAAAGGGCCAACCTTTCATTGATATTTTTGAGATCAATCGACTACAAAGACAACTAGTCTTCCAGTCTTATATGTGGGACCATCGCCTGATATACGCAGCCAGTTTAGATAAGAAGGATGAACAGGATGATTTGGATGTCACCAATTCAGATCCTGTTGAGAACTCCATTGGTGTTAATGAGAACATTTTTGATAAAATCATCCCCATTAAGACAGGCGGTCCTGATTCTTTTTCTGCAGATGTGAAGCGTGTCAAAAACCATGATCAAGGGTTAAGTGATAACAGCCATCCTAAAGTAGTTCATCAAAGAACTGGTGGGGGCATTAACTTCAACCATGGATATGTAAATCCATCGACACTTCCTATTGGGACAAAGGCCTTTGATGAATTGGATCTCCTGGAATCTAATGTTGCAGTTCGTAGAACCCTTTCTGATGGACAAGTCCCTATTTGTTTATCAGATGCTCGTGGTGCATTGTGGACAGGTGAAAATCACCCAGGTGTCAGAGTACCTAAGAATGACAATTTACATGAACCATTTGAAACAAATTCTTTGACCACCATTGGGGTGGCAGAAAAGTTGAATATGGAAGACCACGAGGATAAGATGATCGTGTCTAAGGTGTCTCAGCCGCCTTCCATGTTGTCTACTAAAGGCTCTGATTTTATGGAAGATACCGTGAGCTGGTTGGGAATGTCTTTTACAAGTTTCTATAGATCATTAAACAATCTATCGGGGACTCATCAGAAACTGGATACACTCGGTGTATACAATCCAGTGTACATATCATCATTTCTGGATTCGGAATTCCAGGGTGGAGCCAAGTTGCTTCTGCCTTTAGGGGTTAATGACACTGTTGTTCCAGTCTATGACGACGAACCCACAAGTATTATATCTTATGCACTTGTGTCACCTGCATATCTTGTCCAGCTGTCTGATGAGCTGGAGAGACCAAAGGACACTGCAGACGTAATGCTTTCTCTGCAGTCCCATGATGCTGGGAATCTTCAATCCATTCATTCCTCTGATGAAATGACTTTGGAATCTTACAGAAATCTTGGATCTGGAGATGAAAATATCTCCTCGTTTAGTTCTCATAGTTCCATGCCTTTGGACCCAATCTCATATACAAAAGCCTTGCATGTGAAAGTGTCTTTTGTGGATGATGGACTCCCTGGGAAGGTGAAATACACAGTTACTTGTTACTATGCAAAGCGTTTTGACGCCTTGAGGAGAATATGTTGTCCATCCGAGATGGATTTTGTCAGATCTCTTAGTCGTTGTAAGAAGTGGGGAGCCCAAGGTGGTAAGAGCAATGTCTTTTTTGCAAAAACCTTGGATGATCGATTTATTATTAAGCAAGTGACGAAGACCGAGCTGGAATCATTCATCAAATTTGCTCCTGGATATTTTAAGTATCTTTCCGAATCAATATGCTCAGGTAGCCCAACATGCCTGGCAAAGATCCTTGGGATATATCAGGTATTTCTGAGAAGCAGAATCTAAATTAGCTTATTTGTTTAGTTCATAATTGCTTATTTACACAATTATTTTTCTATTATCGTTTGGGGCTTGAGATTAATAGCTGACACGCTTTCCTCCAGAGCAACACATTTTCATCTTGTTAACTCTTAAAACACGCTGATGTATTAAAGATACCTTTTTACTGAAATGTACTGCTTAAATACTACATACAGATGTAACTAACTATGGAGTTGTTGGATTACTTGGTGATGGCCCAAGAAACAGATTGCCAAAAGGTCCAGTTAGTTGGACATTCAAGTGTCTCGGTTTGACCACATATTCTTTTCATATGGAACCTGTTCTTCATGTTTAAATTTAGCCCCTGTTTGGTAACCATTATTTCAAAGCACGATTTTCTACATACTTATTTTCAACCACATATTCACACAATAAAATATTCTATACGTAAACCCAAAATTTTTCCCCATTTTTTAACCACACATTCTCCAAAAATTCACTATTCAAAATATTGTTTTTCCCGAATAATTCCCATCAAACAGGGGCTTAGTATTTTGTCTTCAAAATGGTTTTAAGCTGTCAGGTCTGCTGGCAGAACGGTACAGTGTGTATTACGGCAGTAATAAGATTACAGCTGAATGAGATTGCTGGGAAGTCGGTCCTATTGGGACCTAACTTTTGGCATCATGCATAAAGTAGCTTCTACGACCCTATGGTTGTTGCTTCTACAAAAACTATATTGTTGCTATCACACACACACATATTATTTCTCATTTGTTATTACAAAAGACAACTATTTTCTCCTCTACATTCTTTCTTTTACCAAGATAATCTCTGTTCGTATCATGGCATTTTAATTCCTCAAAAATAGATCGGGACAAACTTTATTTATTTTTTTTGCATTATGATTACTTTGAAATACCCTCATGATCTCTTTGGTATTTTGAAAAGGTTACATCGAAACATCTCAAAGGAGGGAAGGAATCAAAAATGGATCTGTTGGTTATGGAGAATCTTCTGTTCGGAAGAAATCTGACACGGCTTTATGATCTTAAGGGATCTTCCAGGTCTCGGTACAATCCTGATTCTAGTGGAAGTAATAAGGTTTTGCTTGATCAGAACTTGATTGAAGCTATGCCTACTTCTCCAATTTTTGTTGGGAATAAAGCCAAGAGATTGTTAGAGAGAGCTGTCTGGAATGATACTGCTTTTCTTGCAGTAAGTTTACATCTTCTCTGCTTATTACCGATAAATTCAGTTACTTGGTTCTTGAAATACACACCATAAAACACAGACATGAAAGTTGGCATTGAACTGATCTGAGGAAAAGATTCACGTTTTTCATTCTTTCCAATTCGCACTGTAGAAGAACCTGGATTTCGAGATGCTGATTTATTGAAATTGAATTTTGGAAACTTTTTAAGTATGCAAGGCAAAATTGTATCTATCAATCTGCACCGCATACTGCAACATGCATTTCTAGCTTTTCTCTTTCTCCATGCCTATTATTATTATTAGAGCTTTTGTCCATCCCAGTAATTAACCTTTACATTAGAATGTGAGAGGAACAGAATCTTATGATATCAAATCAGTCTGCTATATACAGAATAAACCTAATTATAGCTCCACACCATTCACGAAACCACCTCACTTGTGCTAATTAAGCTAATCTTGAACTTGCAGTCTATAGATGTAATGGATTATTCTCTTCTTGTCGGGGTTGATGAAGAGAAGCATGAGCTTGTTCTTGGGATTATTGACTTCATGAGACAGTACACTTGGGACAAGCAGCTCGAGACTTGGGTGAAGACAGCTGGCATACTTGGTGGCCCCAAGAATGCTTCCCCGACAGTAATTTCGCCAAAGCAATATAAGAAGAGGTTCAGGAAAGCAATGACTACCTATTTTCTGATGGTTCCCGATCAATGGTCACCTCCTACAATCATTCCTAGTAAGTCTCAGACTGATTTATACGAAGAGAATGCACAAGGTGTTACCCCTGCCGAGTAAAGTCTGTTTACTTGTACATTTGAACCTACTATTTGGGAATTAAATTCCCTGTTGATTTTCAATGTTCATATATTATTTAATTTTTTTTCGGAAGGTAGTTCTAATTGGATTTTCTTTTCAAAGAGATTTGTCCAAAAATGCATAGTAAGGTTGCTATTCCCATGGAAAGTCGTAAAATATATTGGATGACGTCCTCACAAAGTTTTTGTACAATGTTTTGTCTCGTCTTTGTTTTTTTCCCTCTCTCGCATCCCTCCCTTCCTCAGTTTTTGTACTTAGAATTCGAGTTGTATATGAGTTGAAATATGTTTTCAATAATAAGTGCAATTTTTGTGTAATATTTGAGTTTCAAATATTTCTCTCTTTTCTTTTCTTGTATTTGTTTAGTTCAACTGGAGGTTGTTCTTTCTGTTTTGCATAGACAATATATGGATTTTGTGCTTTATCTTTACTAATTTTGAGTGAGATGAAAATTGACTTATTTGTTCATATCTTGAATCCTATGTAAAAAAGGCACAAGGGACGATCTTAAAATACTATGAAATTGATTTCTCGTCGTCAGTGTGCAGTGCTGATATGGCAAGAGAAACATAAATTAAAAACTTTTTCACTTTTTTTTTTAACATCAGAAGTGAGAAGTTATTATCATGACCATTGTAGATAAGAGATGAGGGTTGCTTATGACATATCAATGTTAGCAGCAGTAGGTCACTGAACTTTCAAAATAATTTCATTTTACTCACTCGACTATTTTTTATTCCATTTAGATCACCCATGTTTTATATGAGGTTTAGCCCTTATTTAGTTTGGATTAAAATCTAATTAAAATTTCAAGATGAAGTTAACAGCTAATTAACTAATTATATTATTTTTTTATCAAAATCTGCTAAAATTCTAATTTTAGTTTACCTCAAACAGGAGCTTAGTTTGTCATCAGTAATCCTTCCATCCGATAATATCCTTCGGCCAACCCCAATTGCATGTTGCCATTACCTTTCCAGATGTGCTTTCCTTGTGAAATTTCACTTGCACATTTTCTTATATGATCTAGCATATAAATTTTTATATGGAGATGAATGGTTCACAAAATAAGAAAAAGAGCAATGCATTGGTGATATAACATATCTACTAAATCCAAGATCTAGATCAATAAGAATAGGGATGGGTTCAAGTTTCCTTATGCTATTTGGTTAACTAAAACATTTGATGAAGAAGAATAGATATTGTTAATATATTTGTTGGAGTGTTATCGTTTGTTTATCTCGAAAACGTTGAAAGTGGAAGTTAAATCATATTATTTCAACTTAAACTTCAACTTATTCAATTGAAGAAATGAAAATCTTGGGGGTGTTCGTGACTTTAATGTGAAATATCATATTGGTTTGTTCCGTCATGAGTATCTCAATATTCTATTGAGTACGATTAATTGCGATCAAACAAAAAATTTGAAATTCAATAATTCATTCAGTTTTGTTACACTTACATAATGGTTAACAGCTTTGTTAACACTTCAAGACGTGATACACAATTGGTACTTTAATTTTAACAATACTTAAAACAATCAATGATGTCGAATATTATTGAATATCGTTTTAGACGTACAAAAGTGGTGTTACGAAATATGGTTGGTGTTGAGAGTTGTATGTATGGTTGAGTAAATTCTATGGTGTCATTATCCGGCGGCTGTGAATATTTGGACAGAACAAACACCGCTAAATTGTGACTCTCTCTCTCGTGGCGTTCTTCGAAGCCTCCACTTAACTTCTTCACTACTCAATCTACTGTGAACAACAATTACAGTTTGGTATATTTTTAGTGGGTGCATGGAATCTCTACCGAATGCAGTGTCTGAGTGATTGGATGACCTCCCCATGGCTTTGTTAGATAGGCAAACCAAAATTAATTAGCATTAATATCTCCTCTTTTTTCCACTGCCTTCCAATTTTATTTTTATTCACTGATAATGCATGAAATTAGCTTTATTGAATGTGCTATGTCGGTGTGGCGTTTCAGTTTCTTTAATATTTCAGTGTGCGTTTTTAATACCTGTGTTGGAATTTGAGTGTGACCCGAATT
>CAIGRO010200024.1:0-16694 GCA_903798355.1 Fraxinus baroniana
GACCTCTTTTTGGGGGGGGTTGGGGGGGGGGGGGGGGGGTGGGAGTTTAATTTTCTCGATAAAGATATTGGAGTTAGAGATGGCAATGAGATGGGTTCGGGGAGGGACATACCACCTTACCCCGCCACTCCCCCACGCCATCCCACCCCACCCCGCCTTAGATGGGGTAGGGCGTGTTTGAGAAGCGGGCTTGTCTCGCTTAATTTTTTTTTTTTCGAAAATTTTCAATTAACTAATTTTTTTAATTTTTGGTTAAATATATATTTTTTTTTTATGCTTCACAAGACGTGTTCGGGACTTCGGGGCGGGGGCACCCCCTTCTCGTCCCGCCCCACTAACCCGTCAGGACGGGCAACGCCGAGTCGGGGCAGGTTCTTTTGCTATCACTAATTGGAGTGGGGGAGGAGAGGGAGGAAGTAATTTATTATTTATTTTAAGTAAATTACAAATTTATAAGATTTTACTATTTGTATTGAAAATGTAATTTTCTAAATTTGCATTGTTCAGATTCAATATTATTTTATTTTAAAATATTTTGATAAAAATGAAATGTTAAAAATATTAAAAAAATTTGTCTCAAATTTTTATTTAATAGCATAGGGTTATAAGTTTTAATAAACATGTAGTAGTAAAAAGATATAAACATATATTTGATTTAGCTAACAAATTTATAAATCTCTAAGCCAAAATAAATTATTGATCTTAATCACACATTTAATGAAATTTACAACTTTTATTAATTTTTAACTATACTTTTAATCAACTTTTTTTCAATTAACTAAAATATGATTTTTAGAAAAATCAAATTGAAGTTAAGTTTTATGAAATGGCATTAATACGATATGGTGATGGTCAAAACCTCCTCATTATTAACCACGATTTCAGAGGAGAATTTTTCTTTTTTCTTTTAAGGATTGATCATGGGATTATCATATCTGATAAATTATTTAACATAAGTAGATTGTCAGGACATATGAAAATAAGTTGATAATTATTGACTTAAGAGCCTGGTTTCATGGCCATAAAACCTGGACAAATATTAAAAACGACAATATTATTATAAGTTATCTCGGAAGAATATTGTATTGCGGTAGATTTTTCTTCTTTTCAAGAGAGCCATCAACCTAGAAAGTTGCACCATGACACCATATGCAATAAATAAAAACTTTGACCCGCATGTTTACATAATTTTCAGAGTTCACTTTATCCAATGACAAGATTATGCTCCGTCAGGTAATAGTTTCAAAATTCATTTTTTCTACCTTCATTTTCAATTATACATTCTCACAATAAAATATTTCTTACGTAAACTCGAAAAAAACTCTAATTTTTAACCACTTTTTTCAAAAATATTATTGGTCTATCCGTCTCATTTATACATGCTGATTTTATTTTTCACACAGATTAAGAAATCTTATTTAATGTTATTGAAAAAATAATTTCTGCCAAAAACTTTTTAGTTTGCTCTTATTTAATTATCAACAACTATTAATAAATTATTGTTGAAAATAGTAAAGAAATTGAATGATTTAATTTTTAATTCTCATATTGGTTATAATTAGACAAATTAAATAAGTGTGTATTAGTAAACGAATAAAAAATTTAATAAATAATTGAGACAAAAAGTAAAGAAATCAGACTATATAAATGAGATGGAGAAAGTATTTAAAAACTCATTCTTCCCAAAAATGGTTGTCAAACAGGCCTGTTCAAGTTGGATCTCATTTGTTAAAACTCATTTTTTTCGAAACTCATTTTAATTTATGAAGTTCATAACTTTTATCAATTTTTTTTAAATATATATTTTATCAACTTTTATCAAAATTTACTACAATCTTATCACAAAGATAGAACTACTTTCCTTTCTTGTCTTTCTCAAACTATATGTCACTTTCTTTATTGAGAATATAGTTGATTTTTAATTTTCTAATATACCCCTATTTAATGTGTCTTATTATCAATAAATATGTACTCCTATTGAAATTATTATTTATGTAGGGTATTCAAAAAATGCAAGAAAAAAAATTATAGTTTCAATTATATTAGTTATATTTTCTTAATCCGTGTAAAAACGGAAACAAATCTATCTTTATGGGTTGAATGAAGTATACTTTTTATTCAAATAAAACAAGGGCTAGTGCATTGCATTATAACATAGAAATAAGGGATAATTGCAGCAGTGGTCCCAAAACTTTCAATTTTTTTTACAAACTATGCATTAACCTTTTATTTTGGCAGCGACAATCCCAAATCTTTCACTTTAACTGCAATTGGAGTCCATTGAACGGATTCAATCCAATATTCTGTTAGTCAACTTGAAATAAAATATTTGACTCAACTTGACAAATTAAAACAATTAATCAAAGCAAAGTACTTTCATCTTCTCCAAATACACCGTTTACAGTGGCGACGGTGGGCGGTTGGATGGTGGTGGCGACAGTTATTGAGTTTCCTAGATGTTTGATTTTACGGAAGGAGGGGGGATGAGGTATTTGGAGAAGATGAAAGTACTTTGTTTTGGTTAATTGTTTAATTTGTCTAGTTGAGTAAAACATTTTATTTCGAGTGGACTAACATAGTATTGAGTGAAATATGTTCAATGGACTCCAACTGNATACACCGTTTACAGTGGCGGCGGTCGGCGGTTGGATGGTGGTGGCGACAGTTATTGAGTTTCCTAGATGTTTGATTTTACCGAAGGAGGGGGGATGAGGTCTTTGGAGAAGATGAAAGTACTTTGTTTTGGTTAATTGTTTAATTTGTCTAGTTGAGTAAAACATTTTATTTCGAGTGGACTAACATAGTATTGAGTGAAATATGTTCAATGGACTCCAACTGCCATTAAAGTGAAAGGTTTAGGACTGTAGTTGCCAAAATAAAATGTTAGTATAGTTTGTAAAAAATTGAAAAGTTTGGATCCGTTGCTGCAATTATCCCTAAAAATAAATATTATTATGTCCCATAAAGAGGTTTGGATTATTTTGTTTTCTATCCTAAATTATAGGTCACTTTCCATAATGAAAGTATAGATATTTTTTTAACTTTTCAATATACTTCTATTTAGCGTTACCAACAAATATAAACTAGTCCTATTTAAACAATTATTTAATGTAGGATTATATTAGAAAAATTACAAGAAAACTTATATTAATTATATTTTCTTACTCATGTGTAAAAATAGAAACAAGCATATATGTATAGGATGGAGGTAGTACTTCTACTTTGCTTGGTCTTGCAGCACTCTTTGTTAACTTGACTAAAAGAATCAAACCCTGTTTGACGGAAATTATAAGCAAAATTATGGTAGATTTTGATAAAAGTTGATGAAATGTGTAATTAAAAAGTTGTAAATTTAATAAAATATGTGATTAAAATTAACTATTGACTTTGACTTCAATATCAGACATGGCCCCGATTCAAAATCTTAATAATTGATGATTGTCATGCACAACTTATGTTTGTGTTCCTTAAGGCACCTTCTTTTTTGAAAGGATTCACGATATGTTAAATCCCGATAAAAAATTTCCCTTTGCATCGAATTTAACTACATGTATATTGCCAATGGTGTCACATCATCAATATTTTGCAACAAATCCAAGTCTTGCTAGGCAGCCTGGTGAATAGTATCATATTACCCTTTTCAATTCAACCTTTCGCATGCAATAATGAATATCACTAAACGGTATCATCTACAAAATTTTAGTCCATCTATAATGATTATTATTTTCAAATTTTTTTTTCTACATACTCATTTTTAACTAAACATTCATCTAATAAAATTATATATATATATATATATATATATATATAATTTCATTTAATGATTGTCGAACAACGGCCCGATTTTATTTACAATTTAATATTATCAATGATGTTCAGTCCTTGTTTATCAGACGAATTCAAGCCAACCATGTTATATACGTTTCTATCCAAACATTTTATCAATTTCCCATCAATCAATCTTTGAAGCAATTGAGTCAATGGGGGCAGGTGTTATTAATTTTGTAGTATAAATTAACATGTCATAATCCACGTGTACGTGTGTTATTTTATAAAGTTTTCACTATCAATTAACAAATGTCGTAAAAGTTGAAAATCTCGTCTGCCTGGTTGGCACTGGCCAGCTCTTTCTGGTTGGCCAATGAAATTTGTAGTTAAAAAATTGTGAGTCATATGATATATGTAGTTAAAATTAATTGTTGATTTTAACTTAAATTTTAAGTAATTTTTTTTGTGGTAGCAAACGGGGTCTAATCTATTACAAAATAAAATTGAATTACAAGATTTTAGAGTTTTTGATTCCATCTTAAAAGTAACAAGCTCCAATATATTGATTCTTATTTAATCAATACGAAATTCTATTATTAGGGTATGTTTGAGCCACATTATTTTGAAAGAATATATTCTGAAATAGTAGATTGATGGAGAATGTGTTGTTGAAAAAGAAAGAAAAGTCATTGATATGGTGGAAAATATTATTTATTGAAGAATATGTTGTTGAAAATGAGTAAAAGAATGAAAATGAAAATTTTAATGTGTATCAAATATGAGCTTAATATACCTTCATAACATAGTCAGGGTCACGTTTGAAATTTTTAAAAAAAAAAATTCAGCTGTTTGTTTGAGTTATATTCGATCTTAAAGTACCCCAACAGTATAACATTATTAGGGTTCCGTTCGGTAGAGATTAAAACCCAATTAAAATTAAAAATATAGTCGTTATTGGTCTCACTCGTCTAATAAAAGTCAATAACGACTAATTTTTCAATTTTAATCCTATTTTAATTTCTACCGAACGGGCCCTAGGAAAAATAATTCAAATCATTATAGGAATTCAATGTTCATATTCAATTGATGTGAAATATTATCATTATCATTAACACAAGTTTCGTGCATATGTAACTTCAATATGAAAAATGCGTTGATGTTCGAGTGTTTCGAGAATGTTGCATTTTACTGGAGATAGAAATGGGCACGATCATATCATATCTACAACTAATAATTTATTTTTCCATTTTGATTTTTTGTCGTTCTTAATTCAAAGTTCAAGTTTAGAGAGGTTGGGTTCCCCTCTTGAATTCCAACAACTCCCACTGAGAAGCAGTTACTTTCTCTGCTTAATCATAAATACCTTGTTTTCTCCAGCTACCCACAGTGACTACTATAAGTCTATATCGATACGTTAATACGTCAAATTATGCCATTGACATCAGTCCCTAAAAACAAGAATGAAAAATATTAATATTGGTTGGAGCAGGTTGGTGATATAATAACCATGGAGGAATGCTCCTTTGGGCCAGGAGTATAAGGAGTGTTTGAACCCTGATCAATTTGGACATAACCCACGGTTTACCTCCGCCAGTTACTAAAGGGCCGGTGGCTGGTGGTCCAGGAAATTAGTCTGACTAAGTTGGGATACCTGGGTACTTAAAAAAAAAAAAGAATGAAAAGTATTAAAATTTAAAATTTTATTCATAATAATATCACATCCTCATTCAGGGATTTAGTTAGCATCTGACGAACTCCTGCGACCACCGTTACTAGGTCCGTCGAAAAAAAAAATTCATACATTTGGCGGCTGTACAACAAACACTCGAGCAGTTATCTAACGACCGCCTGTACTCACCTGAATTCTTGGATCTACCATTGTCCCCACCCCATCCAATCCCATTTTCCAGATGGTATAACTTACAAATTAAGCCCCTACTTGATAGATATTTTTTGAAAGAATGAGTTTTTGAATAATAAAATTTTGGAGAATATGTGAATAAAAAGTAAGAAAAAATTTTGAGTTTACGTGAAAAATATTTTATTGTGATAGTGTGTAGTTGAAAATGTGTAACAGCCGAAAATTTTAGAATAAAATTTTATTTGTTTTATATACTATATTTTTAATATTTTGAAAAAAAAAATGAGGATTAAAATAAAATAGGTTTTAAATTCTTATCTTATTTGAGCCAAATAATTATATATCGATATAGTGATAAATGTTGATTTTGATAATGATAATCTTTTTGTGATTTGGATAGAATTTGATTGAAATCTTAATTTGATAAAATTTAAAAGTAATCATAATTCTATACTTGAAATTTAATTCTTATCCAAATTCCTTATATACATCGTTTTAAATTCTAGTTGCATACAAACTCAATTGAGAATTTCAACTATAAATAGTGTGCAATTGTCCCACAATTCACCACCAAAGAATTTTACATGACATCTTCATACTAAGGAACTATAAATTTCGAGTATTTTTTTTTTTTTTATCAAACTCTCGTTTGATCAATCAAGGTAAAATACTTTTACGCAAATAGTTTATTTCCTTATACTTTTATATTCAGTAAATTTATGCATAAATTGTCAGTGGACCTTCGAATTCTTTACTAAGAGATATGAGATTCTTACTGAAATTTAAGATGACCTAAAAAAGCAATTATTTTCTCTAAATAAAATGCAACAAGTATGTAAAATAATCGAAAGTTCCTTTTTTGTTTTTAAAAGTGAAGCCACTTAGACATGCAGTGCTACTAATCTATTAAAAAAAATCGAACGAGGAATAACACTATAATTTAAAGAGGGAATTGCTTTTGTTTTCAAGAGAATTTTAAGAAAAGTGAAATCAGGCTCATCCACCATCGCATATTGTGTTAAAACAAAATAATAACAATAAAATTGAAATGAAAAGGATCAATATCACGATGCTGATCAAATGACCAATAATAAATTTAGGAAGGAATAAACTAAAAGAGTAGAGGTGGGGTGGATCTTGATTCAAATCATTTTTTGAAGGGCAACGTAAATCCGAAAAAAAGCCATGCCTCATGAAAATTGTTTTCTTTTTTTTATATATTTTGGGAATGGGGTTGGAGAGCTCGATTGCACGGAAATTTCAAAAATATAAATATTTTCATTTTACACACAATATTTTTTTTTAAAAAAAAAATTATGAAATGCTTTGGGAAACTCAATTTTTTTTTTAAAAAAATTGTTCTACTTTAAAAAAAAAATGTATACTTATAGGAATTTTCTAACAAAATATTTAGAAACTTAGAATTCAAATGCACTCGTTCTTAATTTTTTACAAGTTTCAATTAGAAACTAACTTCATTATAAGCTATATAACTTAATTTTTATTAATTACTTTTCAGCGTGATTATTATCACATATGTCTTTTATATGAGAAATAAAGTTTTATTTATCATATCGTGTTTCTATTTCCATGCAACATAGTTGGGAGTCCAAGATTGGCATAGGGTCCATCCAAACCCTAATTTTAATTTATTTTATTTGTGTTTTTCAAGTTTTTAGTGAAAAATTAAAATAAAAATTTGAGAAAATCCCAATGGGGCATGTAGGGCGATCGAACAACCAATACTAAATTTAGAAAAGAACAAACTTAGAAGGTGGGTGGAACTCGTGACAATTTCAAACCGTTTTAAAAAAAACAAAACACCTTGCCGTTTTAAGAAACTATCGATACCTTTCTTACGTGCACGTAAACGGTACCATACATTTTTTTGGGATTCTTGCACAAAACATTTGATGACTTCAATTTAATTAATTATCATACCAAAATTTCCATGATTGTATCACAAAGCAAGATTCTAATTGAGGGTACTAAACAAAATTTGAAGGTACTTTTCTTGTTTGAATCTGAGTTCATGTAAACCCTAAATCACTAATTGACTAACCGTTGGTGGGACATAAATGTTGATCAATATCTCATGATTCATTTTGATTATGAGTACCTTTCAAATAAAGTCCAAAAGACTTCTTTCCTAAGATCGAAAGTGATAAAATTCTTTTTCCCTTTGATTCTTCAAATATGCACCGTTCCAAATGAGCATGATTGTATGTAAAGACACTAATATACCGTGAGTATTAGGTAAGTGATGCATGATATACTTCAATGATCCCCAAACTAGAGACGAAAATAAATTATTTTGCTTAGAAAAGGGGATTTGCCCAATTTCATGCTGCAAATCTCTGCAAATGATAGAATGCTTCAAATGAACTCTAGTTATGGAAATAAAAAATAATAATGAAAGTTAGAGTTAATTTGAAATCTTTGGTTGTACATCTCTGCCTGACAAATGCCAAATTTATGTGCTGTGTGAACTTGTACATTTCGTGGGTTATAAAAAAACAATAAAGTCAAGTATATATCATAATAAACTGATAAAGTGATAAAATCAAGTATATATCTATTGGTATACAAATCGTACCTCACAAAGCATGCCATAATGGATTGTTTGTTGGGAGACACATTGCAACACCGAATAGGATTGACAAGAATTTGATAAGCAATTATCTAAAGTATTTTCAATAGTAAAATGGACGAGATTTTAATTTTTTTTTCTCTTTTTATTAATATTATCTCATGTCGTAGAATCTAACTTATTAACAAGAAATGATAAATGCAATAAAGAATTATAATATCACGACTAATATTGTGATAGTACAATGTAATTATAATAGAGTTTATATTTGTAAGTATTTATGAAGCACGAGTTACTTTTGTAAAATAATTCGTTGGGTATTTTGGGCGTGTCTGGTTCCGATTTTCAACAGGGTGAAATTGATTTTTTAGTCGTTTTGTTTGACTTTCTCTCATGCAGATTCAGCCCATTTTGTAAAAATGTTACCGTTGAGTGGTCAAACAGTCCAAAACTCACTTTTAATCCAAATTTTCAGTGGCGCCAGACAGACCATTAATTTGACTAGCAAAAACAATTAGGATACAAGAATGTTAAGTTAAAAAAATATGAAAAAAAAAATTGAGTTTATGTGTAGATATTTTATCGTGCGATTGAAAATGAATATGAAAAATAAATTGAATTAAGTAAAGGATGTAAAATCGGGCTTAGTTTAGCTTAAAATTAAAATTACTATGCTCCATATTCAATTTTATCCACTAATACCGACATGCAACAAACAATGAAAGATTGAGATGGGACATGACACAGAAGGACAAAGAACATTAATGAAAAACATGCATTAGAATTCCTTCATGAATTTTGGACCATATCATTTTTGTTCATAGATAGTCATCAACACATGTCTAACAAATCAACTCCAACTATTTCACCAAAAATAATGCAACATCTAAACTATTATTGTTGGCGATTTGTGATTGTATACATTTGATCGTCTCGTTTAAGAGTTTAGATGGTTAGAAAGCTCCCGCTTGATTTGGATAAAATTAAATTTTCAGTAAATTTTGATAAAAATGACTAGATATGTGGTTAAAAAATTGTAAAAGTTTTAGATCTCATAAAATATGTGATTGAAAATAAATTTTGTAAAACAAAAAAAAATGAAGAACAATAAGAGCAAAGTATATGAAATTATGCCCTTATTTCGTAGAAATTCTTTATACAGATTTTGTGAAAAATGATTTTTAAGAGAATATTTAGTTAAAAGTAGGGAAAAATCATAGATGCACGTGTAATCATAGATAGATTACATATATACTTTTCGCTAAAGATAGAATTTTCATATAAGTAGAGGTGTGACATAAACTTGTGACATTGATGTACCTGTTTGCTATCATATTGAATCTCCTTTTTATTTTTTCGTCTAAATGAATTTTTTTGTTTATATTTTATCTTCGACGACATTGGGAGTTAACTGAAATTAATCTTCCCTAACACGATTGTTAATGATCTCAAAATGTATACGTAGAAACGTGAATTTAGATTGGGAAAATAATCTTATTTGTGGAGAATTGAATGCTGTCCCTTTGTCTTCCATCAAGAAATGTCATATTCATGTCCAATAGCAGTCACAACATTGAAGAAGAAATTATTTAAGTAAGGTGACAACTTGCACACTTATTTCGTTATTTGTTTTTTATTGAGAGCCCGTACTTTGGATCCTTCTTTATTTCTACCTAAACAAAGACGTTTTGGATGTGTGCCTGTTCTAGAGCATAGTAGGGGAAAAAAAATATTTATTTTTTACATTTTTTTTTTTTCACTCTAAAAACAAACCCAATAATTTTTTTTTATTTCAAAATTTAAAAACATGATGTCACATTTTAATTAGTTCAAAAAATTATACTGTTGGGCTGGACGAGGTTACACAATCCTACAAGGCATCTCTGAGCCCTCATTACTGATTACCCAAACCACCTCTTCTCTCTACATATATCTATTATTTATATATGTTTGCCTCTCTCTCTCTCTCTCTATTTATTTCATACTGATGACTACACAGTTATGTTCAACTTTCCACAGTCCAAACAACTAGATAGAGCATTCTTTTGTATTTAGTTGCAGAAGCTGTTTTCCTCAATAGCCATTGATCATGGCAAAACAAAGGGTTTTTGTTTCTATAATAGCAATTCTTTTACTTGCATTACATGTGAGTAGCAACTATACAGAAGAAGAAGAAAGTGACAGAATTGAAGCTCTACCAGGCCAACCCAAAGTCACATTTCAGCAGTTTTCTGGGTATGTTACTGTCAATGAAGTTGCAGGTAGAGCCCTCTTTTACTGGCTTACTGAGGCAATTCAAGATCCTTTGGAGAAACCCCTGGTTGTTTGGCTCAATGGAGGTTAGATTTCTCTCTCTCTCTCTTAAATTGCCTAGTCTAAATCACTTAAGACAACATCGTCTAGATACACAAGTTTTTAGAGGACATGGTTCAATATAGTAGGTCGAGAATCCCTAGTTCAAGTTAAATTGAGCGTGTTAGGCCTTTGATTCCAGCCTGTACACAATTAAGCACCTGTTGAATGCGACATTTAATAAATATACGTGTTTTTCCTCTTAACTGTTGAGTGTTGAGCTTTTGAATTTTCAGACGAGATGATTTAACATTTATGTGGGATTCTGCATCATGCACCAAGATGTAGTAGATTAAAACTATGTATTTGTGTCCTCTCTCTATGTTTTCTTGCTCGAACTTAAATATGAGAAATTTAATGAAAATTTCTTCTTTTTTCCCTTTTTAAAGATAACTTCTACCCTTTTCACGAAGCTGAGAATAATAATGCCCCAAGTTCACTATTGTAGAATAATGTTACCTAGATATCGGTACTCAATTTAGGCAATAATGGACCACTAATTCATTATTTCAATGAATTGAGGTGGTTTACTAAAAAAGGTTGAACCCCAGTCTTGGAGCCCTCACCTGTCCTGGGCCTTGGCGAAGGGGATAAATTGCAGGTTATACCTTCAAGAGTATAGGGTGAAATGTTGTTTGTACACTTACACTTACCCAAGAGCTAAATCCATATTTCAAGATTTGAACCCTTGACACGACAGCCTCAAGAAAAGCTAGAGTTTTTCCACATTTCCCTTTTACCACTTGAAAATGTGCCATGTGGGCAATTAACGTGGTTTACTACCTTCTAGGTTGATTCGTTCATTCTAAATAATAATATTCGAATCTCTCCGACTCATTCTCTCTCCAAATTATGTGACGATGGATTCCATTATTCCAATAAATTAATGAGGCTCACTACCTTTTAGACCGATGCTAAATAGCAGTATTAGAATCTCTTTGACTCATTTCTTGACCACCGACGAACCCTAGTTACTACAAACTCATTTTATATCTTCATACCTATTACATACACATGCATATGGGGCATGGAGTAGTCACATAAATTTAATGCCGGAAACTAACTAAAAACAGGCCTCATTTACTAGAAGTTGTTGAACAATTAAATTTGTCAGCATGCGTGGTGCACCAGACAAAGGTCATTCATTATAGCTGCACACACACAGAGTGAGGATCACTGTGCAATTTAGCAGAAATTTTGGGCTCTTACTGCAAGAATTTTGTAGTTAAATAACCTCAGTGCAAAATCTTAGCCTCAAAAAAAAGTATAGAAACAGTGACATCAGCCTTCAGTCAATGACAAAGAAAAGAATAATGAATTTGACCAACTTAACAGTATTTTAGATTCATCCATGACACCCATTTTGTCGCTTGCATATATTACCTTTATTGAATATTACTCAACAATATTGAAAAAAGTAAAATAAAATTTTATTAGTTAGAATGTCTAATTTTAGGTGTTTGGAAACTTTTAAAATGCTATTTTTTTTTTCTTTGAAAACTCTAAATATATTTGAAAAACTGAAAAGACTTTAAATAAATAAATAAAAAAAAAAACATTCATAAAGTTTCATTAGGAATTGAACTTCTCTTGGGCTTGTTGTGGTCGGGTCGAGTCGTGTCGTGTTGTGTTACATTTTCTATTTACATTCGACGTAACTCTCTAAGGGCATATTTGGACCGGATTAAAATCTGATTTTAATCTAAGTCAAGTCGAACAATCAATATCAACCACAACTTTCATGGTCCCACATATTTTCAACGACACATTTTAAAAACTTATATCACAATCTACTGAATATCTAATTTTAATCCACACCAAACACCCTCTAAATAGTGTGTTCAATGCTGCAATAGTGCTATAGTTATATATATATATATTTGTTTTGAGTTTGTTCCTCAAAACCAGGTCCTGGATGCTCGTCTGTGGCGTATGGTGCATCAGAAGAAGTAGGGCCATTTAGGATCAACAAGACAGCCTCAGGTTTATACCTCAACAAATTTTCTTGGAACAAAGTGGCAAACTTATTGTTCCTCGAGACTCCTGCCGGGGTTGGCTTCTCTTATAGCAACACCTCTTCTGATCTTCTCAACACTGGGGATCGCCTTACTGGTATGACCAATAAATCTTGTCCCTTCGTTACGTATTGACGCATGTTAGTTTTAAATACTTACACCATGTTTAGTACACAGTACTGGACGCTACTAGACAATTTTGGTTTATCATAAATTTTTATAGGAAAAAATAATTGTGTTCTAAGGGAAAAATTATAATTAATTTCAGCCAAAGACTCGCTGCAATTTCTTATCCGATGGATGAAGCGATTCCCACAATACAAAAACCGAGATGTTTATTTGACAGGAGAGAGCTACGCTGGCCATTATGTACCTCAATTGGCTCGAGAAATAGTGAATCATAATGCTAAGGCGAAGCACAAAATAAATCTCAAGGGATTTATGGTAATTCATCTATGTAGCCTCGTAAGTATTCTCAATAAATTTAAGGTTTGACTGCACGAATCCTTATGATTGTCAAAATGCAGGTGGGGAATGCAGTCACGGATAACTATTACGATAATTTGGGGACAGTGACATACTGGTGGAGCCATGCTATGATCTCCGATAAGACGTACCATCAACTCATCAACACCTGCGATTTCAGGCGACAAAAGGAGTCGAACGAGTGTGAATCACTATACTATTACGCCATGGATCAAGAATTCGGAAATATTGATCAGTACAACATTTATGCCCCACCTTGCAACAATTCCGATGGAAGCACTGGTGCGACCCGTCGGACAATGCATCTGCCCCATAGACCTCACCGAGTACTGAATTTTATAATTTCCATCGTTTATGCACTTACAGTTATACACTATACAAAGACAGGATTTTAACTTATTTTTCTTTAACATTGTTTTGTTTCGCCGTTTGTCAGGTTTTTAGAGAGCTGTCAGGGTATGATCCTTGTACAGAGAAATATGCTGAAATATATTACAATAGGCCAGACGTTCAAAAAGCTCTACATGCAAACACAACCAGAATTCCATACAAATGGACTGCTTGCAGGTATTTTATTATATCAGGCACAAGATAAAAAAATGTCATTTGTCCACTGTTAGAATGAAAGATATTTTGTTAACATGGAACCAGTCGAGGAAAAGAAACCGTCCAAGACGGTTTCCACGTTAACAAAAGTTGAAATCTTGTTCATTATCACGTCCAGTCTTGTTGAAACATGTCATAACAGTTTGGTCAAAATTCATTTTGTTCAGTTCATTGTTACAAAAACTTTATATTGACAATTTTTATGTCTTTTGACTCTTTTCGTGGCCTAATCTTAGCTCAAAAACATGTGAAAGTTATCTATATTCTATCATTTAGTTGATTCAATTCTTATGTTATGCCAACAGTGAAAATCTGAATCGCAATTGGAATGACACGGATGACTCGATTCTTCCAATATATCGAAAACTAATTGCAGCCGGATTGCGAATTTGGGTTTTTAGGTAGGAAAATTTCATTTTCACGTCGTTTATATATTTTTTTAACTAAATTAACAGAATTTTTGGAATTCATTTCTTAAATCCTTCAATTAAATTGCCTATTTCAGTGGGGATGTAGACTCAGTTGTACCAGTAACAGCCACTAGGTATTCTCTGGCACAACTTAAGTTAGACACCACCATTCCTTGGTATCCTTGGTATGTCAAGAAACAGGTTAGTACTCTATATAAAACCCGATAAGCATGCTTAGTATGCTCGACTGGATTGCAGTCAATGTTTGTCCATTGTCTTATCTTGAGTACTTGAGGGGGTTTAAAATAGTGTTGCTCAATCAACTTTTAGCGTTGTTTCACTTCGGTCGCCACAAATTATTTTCCTGAAAACTAGTCACTGAATTCTTACTTTCATTTCAGTTTAGGCACTCTGTCTATTGAAGTTATGGAAATGATCATGGTGTGGTCAACGAAAAAAATGACGTGGCATACGACATCTGTTAGTGCATTATTTTTATTTTACGGCGCACCTTGTTGGACTAGTTTGTTCTATGCCACGTGATATTTTTCGGTTAGTGACGTCAACATTTTTGTTAATTCAATAGAATATGCATAAACTGAAATGAAAACGAGCATTTGGTGATCATGGTGAAACGACACTATTAGATGACTACAATGTTTTCAACCCGGGTTCGAGAGAAAAGTTGTTAAGGAAGACAACATTGTTGAAGCAATGCATGCTTTATTTTGCTAGGTGGGAGGCTGGACAGAGGTATATAAAGGGCTAACTTTTGCAACGGTTCGAGGTGCGGGTCATGAGGTCCCGCTTTTCAAGCCTAGAGCTGCCTTTCAACTTCTCAGATCATTTTTGCAAGGGGAGCCATTGCCCAACAAAACGAACTAGTTTCTACAGTTTGATCAGCATAGTGTTTTTAGGCTTATTAGAATTGTTCTTGGCAAGAATTGCCAACTTTATCATTTGAAGAATCATAGAAATTGTGAATCGGAATTGGTGGAGTGTATTGGTTTTTAAGTTTGAAATCAGACTGAATAATTAAGCATGTTCATCATGAAAAAAAAGGGGGACTACTTTGAGTTTTTTGTAGAGTAAGCTACGGAACTGTTAAAGCACATTTAACTTTTAGATAAGATGATTCAAGATATTGTGAGTACAAACATAATTGGCGAAGCAAAAATGGAGCACCTGTAGAGCTGACTTTGAGATTTTGGTTGTCCTGTGTGACATTTTAAAATGGGCCCTCTTTCATGTAATTAAAAAAATATTCCAATAAATAATTTCATTACAAAAATATGACATTTAAATATTTGTTTACTTTTTTTTACATATTGTGAATAAGAAAAATACAAGTAAAGTTCAAAATCACCTCCCGCACTTCGTCAAAATTCACATGTCATGAACAAAAAACCATCGAAGCCACTAAGCTCTTTGTGAAATTCCATATGAGCAAACATTGAAATCAAATACAGCAAATACTACATGCAAATCTTGAAATGCAACAAATTATGTAAAAATATTTCTTTTCGCATTTTTAGAAGCAAACTCACTAATTAATTTTTCATAATCAATATGTTCTAGCCAATCCTATTCAATAGTTATCAAAGCGGGTCCGTTCAATCGTTTTTGTAACATGATTGATAGAAATTAGGATTTTAATAACTTCAATTTTGAAACATTTCTTTCGACAGATGCAACAATAACAAGAATTGTCAATAGTATTCTATAAACAATAAATGTATTCGAAAAACAATCCAATATTTTCAAATAAGTCAATATATCAAAGTTGTCTTTGGTAAAAGATTTTGCAAAATTTTTACCTCTTAAAACAAATCTTCGCCATCAAGATCGCAAAGATTTACATGTCTCAAAACAATGTCAAGATGATCACAATATATTTTCAAATTAACATCATCCAATGAGTTTAATTATAAGATAATTTCATATTATACCAAGTCTGCCTACAATTAATAAAGAAATCATTCATAAAAAAATAAAAAATTAAGCACAATATATTGAAATTAGCTACGAAAGAGCCTAAATTATGTGAATCATTTCCCTTGCTCTAATAAAATGTCTTGGTATGATACATAGTTAGGACAATAATGTTAACTAAGAGTCATTACTTTTCTACTTCTACCTCTTTTTTCATAGATATTGTTCCCTTACTAACATAATAATAAAAAATTTAAATTTTAAAATTATTATACATAACAAATAAAATTTTGGTATACAATACTATGGCCCTGTGCGGTCGCATTATACACGCACCCTCAGTGTCGCCTCTGCTTGTATGCTAGGCAATCCACCTGGTGGGCCACCGTACCCAGATTGTACCTCGGGGTTCTCGGTTTGGTTGTGCAAACTTTAAGATTACTCTACGTTCTTTGATGATTTTTGTTTCGTTCGAGAGTTTCAACGGTCAAAATGACAAGTTTTATTTTGTCTTTCTCGTGTTGAGTCCGACTTTGCAATAGAGTAGTTTAAATCTAACATGCAAATAGTGCAGAAAGGTGTGCATTGTTGGAATATTCCATCTCAACAAATCAGTCCAGCTCATCAGTTCACACGTCCAACAGCAAGTCTTCCTTCCAGATCCTTCTTCAGTT
>CAIGRO010200051.1:0-21517 GCA_903798355.1 Fraxinus baroniana
AAATTACATGTAATGTGATCCAAAATATGTCTATTCCAACTGGTATTGCCTTATTCTTTAACGAGATCAACTAAAACTTTAATTAGAGTGAAATTGAACTGAATACTTTATTTTTGCATAATAACCTGAATATCTATAAGTATAAGATGTGTTTGAATCAGACAACAACCTAATACAAATTTCCACTAAACTTTCATATCGTCAAAAGATGTAACACTTATATGAGTTGTATGCTCATGAAAGACCTTATGTAGTAGCCCTTTAGTAAGTGGATCCGCAATCATGGAGTTTGTCATAATAGGCTTTATAGAAATCTGATCACTCTAAGTTCTTTCCTGAACAATTAGGAACTTAATGTCTATAAACTTTGACATCATCGTGCTCCTGTTGGAATACAAGACTGCTATTGTCACGAAATAACTTAAGTATCTTTCAATTCCATCCAAAATGTGCAGTCGAGTGACAAAATCTCACGATCATATTCCAAGATCAAAATAAGAATATCCAAAGATCTCCAATTGGTCTGATTTTTTATATGTGATCATGTAATCCTTAGCTTTCTATAAATATCAAAAAACCCGATTAACTGCTTTCCAACTATTCATACCAGAGTTACTTAAATATCTGCCCAATATTCCAACAATGAATGCTATATCCGGATGTATACAAACCTAAGTATACATTAAATTCTCAACTGTTGAAGCATAAAGAATATCTTGTATTTCATTTTCTTTAAACTTATCCTTAGGGTAGTGATTGAAACTAAAGTTATTTCCTTTAGCAATAGGGGTATCGCATGATTTACATTCTTGCATCCCAAATCTTTTAGAAATTTTATCGATATAGCTCTTTTGTAATAATCCAAAAATATCCCAAGAACGATCTCATAGTATCTGTATCTCCGACACAAAAGTGGCGTCACCATGATCTTTCATTTCAAAATTCCTTAATATAAATCTCTTGATTTCGTACAATTTCCTATATCATTGTAGGCGAACAACATGTCATCAACATCCAATATCAAAAATATGCATACTCCAACTGAATTTGTGTTATACACAACCATCAACTGCATTAATCTCAAAACCAAACGAGATTATCATTTGATGAAATTTTTGATACGATTAAAAGGAAGCTTGCTTAAAGCCCATAGAGGATTTTTTTTAAATTTGTAAACCATCAGTTGTAGCTCAAGATCAAAATTTGTCACAAGTGTCAAATAGTCCTAAAATAGTCTTTCATAGAAATAGGAGAGAAAGTCTCTTTGAAGTCATTGCCTTCCTTTTGAGTAAAGTCATTTACCATAAGACGAGTCTTGTATCTCTCCATATCACCCTTTGAATCCCTCTTAGTTTTAAATATTCATTACAATCAATGGGACTCGTACCTTTAGGCAATGGGATGAGTTCCCAAAAGTTATTATCTTTCATGGACTTTATCTCTTTATTCATGTTATCAATCCATTCTTGAGAATTATTTCTTTGAATGACTTGATGAAAGTTGATTGATCCGATCTTTTTCCATTAATCCAATGCCATCCTCATGTTTTTGGAGAAAGACTATAAGGTTATCCAAAATTGCCTTTCTCCTTTTTCTAATATATTTCCTTAGTGACATTTGTTCTTGAGGTAGCTGAGTTTGTTTTTTCTAGAACAATCTTTTGATTGTGTATAATGAATTTTGTAATATTATTTTGATTCGAAATTGCTTCTTGAACAATATTTGGAGCAAGACTTTGTCACTGGTCCTAATTATTGTCAATTAAAATAGAAGGAATATATACATATCCTTCTTCAAAGACAATATCCTTAACTTTGAAAGCTTATCCCTCAGGCAAACTTTATATCCTTAAGGAATCGATCATTTCCCATTTTGAAAAATTGACCTAATAGTGGGATCTTTAAAAAATTTGTAACCCTTTAATAGTTACTTCACTTGGAACTTTATTGACAATTTAAGCTGCAATTTTTAGTACTTCTTCCTAGAAAGATTCTGGCAATGACTAATCATACTCCTTACCATATTCTTAAGTGTTCTAGTTTATCTCTCAGTAACACCTTTCAAGCTAGGGGACACTGACATGGTGTACTGTGTCATGATTTCACACTCCTATAGAAAATTAACAAAATGCTCTGAACATTGTTCACCTGATTCGTCATATCTACCATAGTATTCACCACCACGGTCAGATTGACGTGTTTAATTCTTTTGTTGAGTTGATTTTCAATCTCATCATTTTAAGCCTTGATCATGTCCAATAATTGAGATTTCTCATAAATGAGATACAGATATCCATAACGAGAAAACTCATCTATGAACGTAATACATAACCGTTGACCATTCCAAAAAGTCAATGGGAATGACCCACGATATCCTTATGAATTAATTCTAAGAAGTCCGAAGTTCTATTGACATTTCCTTATATTTATTTTTTTCTCCTTAATGTAATTAATATAAATACTTAAGTTTACAAATTAATGAGATCAAGAATTCCTTCTGACATAAGCTTTTTCATTCTCTTTTGAAAGATGTGACCTAAACACTTATGCCATAACAAATCAAAATTCTTATTGGTTAATTTACATTTAATACCATGTGAGTTCACATGCAAGATTTCTTTATAAGAGGAAAACGTATCAAGGAAATATAGGTTATCATAATCAGATAAAGAACTTGTACCCATAGTATTTGAATTAAAAAGAGACTAAACTGACTATTTCCACATGAACAAGAGTAATCGAATTTGTCCAATGTGGAAATAGAAACCAAATTTTATTTAAAGGATGATACCAAAAATGTTTCTTTGAAATCCAAATAATAACCAGTCTTCAATGATAACTTAAAAAATCCCTATAGCTCAATTTTAACTAATTTGACATCGTCCCACATAGATGAATCTTTAAGCATTAATGGATTTTTGACTATTCAGGCAACCCTACATAGACACACTTATATGAGTAGTGACACTTGAATTTATCTACCAAATGTGTCTTGGTATTAAAACTAAATTAATCTCAAAACAAACCAAAGTGAGAAGTGTACTCTTCTTTACATGCCAAACATGGTATTTAGTACAGTTTCTCTTTATGTGTTCTAGATTTCACAAAAGTAACAATCAGATAATTTATCATTTTTAAGCTTTTATTGTTTCTTTTGAACTGGACCAAATGCAGCTTCATTGCCATTTAACTTGTCCTTAGAGGCACTTGCCAAGTGAGTACTTCCAGTTCTCTTTTACTTGACTTTCTTCTTCTTGCACATAATACCAAATGAGCTCATCAAGAATTCACTCTTCTTTTTGATAGTTGTAACTGACCTTAAATTTACAGAATTGCGCAGGAACGGAAATCAAAATAAAATGTACGAGCAAGTCACCAGATAACTCAAACTTTAATACCTTTAGTTTTGAGGCAAGATGAGACATATTCATGATGTATTCCCTTATGTTTTCTTTAGCCTTACAATTTAGTGAAACCAAGTTTGCCAGAAGCGAACTAGTTTTAGCCTTATATCAACTTACAAGTGATACTCTTGGTATAGTAATTAGATATTAACAATAAACCATTTCAAACATTAAGTCTATCTTTCAACCCCCAATATTCATATAAAAAGATACTTTATAATTGTTACATATTTATTACCACAAGTATGCAAATAATTCGGCTAAATATTGACCTTCTTTTGGGCCAGTCAATACCTGCATGAATTATGTACACACAACTTTCCTAATATTCTAAATAAATTAATTTAGATGAGAGAGATTACTTTGGTAATGTGTTGTTTCAATTAATTTATTTTAGAAAATTAGTAATCCGAAATAAACTTTAAATACTAAGATTTGAAACTGATTGCTCCTTAGTCCTTTTCTTTTATCTTTATTTTTCTTTTGTTTTGACAAACAAAATTATCGACAAAATCCGGGCGATGCAGCACCCGTTGGGCTTTCTGGGGTTGCGGCATGGAAAACCAGTGTTGCCAAGCTGCCTTGCTGAGCAAGGGCAGCCTTTGGGCGTCGTAGCGCTACGGTGCCCAGACGACGGCTCCTATTCATCCTTATTTCGAAAACTTCCCCAAAAAAAAAAATCGATTTTTTGAATTGTAGGGTTAAAGCTAACATCTTAAAATTGAGGAACCCAAAGTATGAAGTTCAACCAAAAAATTCTTGCTTGGAAAATCCTGAATTTAGAAATTTATAGCTAAAATTCACATTCCAAATTTAAATATTCTAAAACTCAATGTATGAATTTCAACTATAAAATTCTTTCTTGATTTTCAATGGTTTATCATGGAGTTGACTCTGATACCACTTGATAGAATTTTATTAAAAATTTAAATCTCAAGAACTTTAAAACGTAATTGCTTTATTGTCAAAATCCTCCATGTCAAATAACCAAGAGAATTATAAAGTGTGGAAGATACATTAATTCATTGGGAATAATTCTTTAATAGCTGATCTCGAATATTGAATATTGACTCTTTTGATTCTTGAGTTTTTTATGATTTTGGCTTCTTGTTCTATAATTTTGATTCTTGATTATGAATTCTTCACTCCTTGTTCTTGATTGTAGGTTTTGGATCTTCCTTTTCAATATGTTTTCTTGTATAATCCAGCCCGCACTTATTTAGATGTCCAAGCCCAAGCCCATAACTTTAATTCGTTATTAGATATTTTTAAGGGAAAAATTCAAAACTCAAACATTTAGTATGCTTCATTTCACTTTTAAGATAATAAGTTTTAAATTTCAAATCTCAGATAATATTTTATATATACGTGCATATATTTTAAAAAGATTCCGTTAATTTAAATCAAGTTTCGAGATTCCATAAATACCTGAAATCAAGTTTTGAGACTCCATTCGTGACCAAACTCCTTAAAATACATCTCTCCATCTCTAAATGCCAAATTCATCACAAATTTAACCATTTACAAACCTCTCTATCTCCATTAATGATAATATTTAGAGATTTAACGTCACAAATTGTAGAATTATCATCACATATCAGTAATTAATAACAATTGCAGCAAAATCTCTGTTCTGCTGTATTGAGTTCGTAGCCGATCATTCAACTTGGGTTCTGATTGGCGTTGTATCACAATTGGTTGATGATTACACATTAGAATCGAGCAACCCACCTTTTCAGAATTTCTCATACATACAATTACGCAACGGTAGTAAATATAGTTGATTTTCAAAATCAAATTTGTAAGTTATGCTTTCTTTCTGAAAATTAATGTCTGTGACTTTGATTCGTTATGAATGATATAATAAAGTCGTGTAATTGGTCACAGTCACATGATGTGAACAATTATTTTATGTGAAATAATTTAATTTATCTGAAAATGTGAATTGTAGTTGAACAATTCTATTGAAGATTATTTACAAAATGATTATGACCAGTGGTCTTATTTATATAACTTACAATCAGATACAGTGACCTGTCTAATTTCATGATGTGATGGTTTTTGAAGGTAGTTTTATATGCAGTACTGCATTATTGGGCATGTAATGCACATCTGTGACCTGTAATAATTGTGAACTGCAAAGTATTTTTGTAACTTACATTTTCATGTGAAAAGTTACAGAATTGGGCTCGATGCACGTTTGCTTGATTTGTGGATTGCATGTATCATTGGTGTTGGTTGATCAAAATTGTGGTTTTAAAGACCTAGTAAGTATTGTTATAACTGAGTACGAGTTGGATCAAACGAAGGTTGCAGTTATAATGACATATACATTGAATAGTGAGTTGCCTACAATCAGAATAAATAGCGATAACAATGTGTTCTCCTACCTGATGTTGAAGTGCATGGATTATGACCCTTCCAAATATCTGATAAATGTTGACGTACAACTGTGGAAAGTGGAGAGAGTCATGGATGGTTCCAACTGATGTACACTCCAGCGGTGTTATGTTTTCATTAATGGAAATGTTGTCAGACATATGCAATGCAACAGATAAACTTTGTCACAATGTCAGAGATGAAGTCACAGTTGTCTCTGTTCCTAATGGTATGCAAATAGAAGACGAAAGAATTTTTCATGATAAGAAAATTATGAAATTGAGCTTGTCTTTGTTTGCAATACAATACATATTTGAATTCATGGTTGTTCGTTCAGACAAGAAAGAATATCTTGTCAGGTGTTCGTAAGAAGAGTACAATTGGATATGCAAATTTTTAAAATTGTGGAGAATAGAGATGTTTAAGATTAGAAGGATTACAGATGGTCACACATGTGATTCGAATATAGTATTGAGATCTCACAAGCAGGTTTCAACCACAGTTGTGTCATCTTGCATCAAATACAAGTACACCTCCTCACGAACCATATACACTCCAAACAATATATGTAACGACATGTTACAAACATATGGAGTTTCTTTGAATTATGTAAAGGCTTGAAAATCTCGAGAAAAAACATTGAAGATGCTTATGGGGGATCCTACAGATTCTTTCATGAAAATACCAAGCTTATTTTATATGATTCATCAAACAAATTCGGGTACGATCACATGACTGGAGTTTGATGGTCATAATAGATTCAAATACTGCTTCATGGCCCTAGGTGCATCAATTGAAGGCTGGAAACACTGTAGACCTGTGATTGTAGTTGATGGAACATATTTCAATGGACATTATGGTGGTACACTTTTCACGGCATGTACACAAGATGCTAATAACGGCATATTTATACTTGCATTTGGAATTGGAGATAGTGAGAATGATACGATTTGGTTGTGATTTTTTGAAAACTTGAAGAAGGCGTATGGAAATAGGGATGACTTGTGTTTTGTATCAGAATAGTATCAAGAACATAGTTGAAAAGGTGTATGCAATGACCTGTCATGGGATTTGTTCATATAATCTCCTACAGAACCTCAATTCACATTATGGAGAATCAGGTCACAATATAACACAAGTTTTCAATTCAACAATCCGCGCATATGTACTGGCTAAATTCGAATATAATATGCAACGACTGTCTTCAATAAATCACAGGATCACGAATTACTTGGTAATGTGTTAATTTCAAGCAAAATTAAAATTCTAATAGAGGTCACAAATATCAGATGTAACATTATTCAAAATGTGTTCTTTCTTGTAGGCTGAAGTAGAACCTTAAAGGTGGTCACGATTCTACACATCGGCTAACAAATACTCAACAATGACATCAAACATAGTAGAGTCAGTGAATACGGTCACAAAGACAGTCAAGAACCACCCCATTGTAGCTTTATTAGAGTCATTGCGATAAACTATACAATCTTGGTTCCACAAACATAGGGACACAACGCATGACACTTTTACAAAGTTGTCGAGCAAATACGAAACAATCCTTAGAGGAATGAGCACTAATTTGAGGTATCTGAGGGTAAGATTAATATCTGTGACCTGAATCTCATATTTGTGACCTCATTAATATAAGTGAATTAACATTCATTATTTGCAGGTGTCTTCTGCAAATCACACCATGTTTCTCGTTAGTGGTGAATGCTCATTTTTCATCGTCGATATAGAAAAACATACATGTACATGCAGGATGTTTTAGGTAGATCAGTTACCATGTCTACACGTATTGACTATCATTGCAATGATGAAGATAGACCCATATGATTATTGTTCATACTATTTCTCAAGAGAGGCATACATTAATGCATACCATGACACTATATTTCCAATTGGAAATTTAGGTGACTGGAGAGTACATGATGAAGTGAATGACATAATTGCATTAACACCCAACTAGAAAAGAAGTTCAGGAATACCCATACAAAAGAGGAAGAGATCATCATGTGAAGGAAAAATATCTGTCAAATGTGGACGTTGTGGTCAAAATGGTCACAACTGTAAGTCGTGCAGTAGCTTGGTTCCATTAAGTAAAAAAAGTTCATAGTTACATGTGAACAATAAGATGTCAACTTATCCTACACATTGATAGTAGTTATAGCATTCAAGGTCGTAGTTATAGATGTGGATAGTGTTAGGCATATCATGTAAATTTACGTTATCCATTCAAAAAATATTCATTCAGATTGAATAAGACTTGACATTTGAGAATTGATGTGAGTTTTGTAGGTCTAGGTATGATTTTGTGACATGATATTCATGTAATTGTGACTTAGACCTGTTTGTGACTATTGATAATGACATATGACTTGCAAACAATATGTTACATCAAGGAAATAATCTATGACCTAGACACATTACTAAACTGTGACATTTAAACACTTATAATAGTGATCTGTCATCTGTTCACAGTAAACATTTATAATATTGATCCTGACCTGTTGAAATTTATTTTGTGAAATCGACTCTAGAATAACGAAATGTAATGGACATAACTAGTGAAATAAGATTTCATAACATCATGAACATCCATAAACTTCAAATGTAATCCTTGTTACAAAATGATAACTACATGTTCTCCTATCACTATATAGCTACATCAATGCTAAGTTATATATTCAACATTCATTCTCTAACTACATCCCCCAGCCTTTCCCTTTAACACCTTGGTGGACTTCTTCATTTCACGGTACTTATAAAGCAGTGCAGCTATATCCAGTCATGCTCTGAAAGCATCAAAATCCTTTGGCATGGATGCAAATTCATTATGAAGAAGGTATTCAACATATTTGATCACAAATATGCCGCAATCATATCTGAAAAACAAGAAAGTTATTTTAGTTTTACGTTGAATTGATGGTCACAAAATGGATATTTATTTAGTCAAATAACATGTTAAAATGATTATCACAAACATTCCCATTTTGATGTTGTGACCCCTCAAAACCTAGTGCAAGCCTCAACTTCATGGAATAATCATATGAATTTCTATTCCATATTCCAATTGCATTCATCAAATGAGGGATGATTTTCAAATATGGTTCAATTACCCATTTCACACTTGCATCCGTGAAAGTTCTCCTAGCTTAATTGAATATACTCAATGCTCGAGCCTTAATATCAAGCAACCCCAAAATCTAATGAGCCTTATTTGTAGGCAAAATAAACATTATGACTTGGTCCATTTCAGTCCATGGACTGCTCAACGGTATTCTGACTCCAATGATATCATTCATCAGTCTTGTATATGTGAGTAGAACATTTGGATCCTTTATGAATTTGGGATATACATTATTGATCGTCACCTGAAAGTATAAGTTAGTTGTGGTAGCCTTTAACTTGACATTCTCGCCATAATGTTCTAGTTGACAATGGAGTAGAAGTATGCATCCATTTGCTTTCACCATTGAAAATAATAAGCACTAATTAGTTGTCAGGATATATTAGAACAATGATGTTTGTATATGATCTGACCCGTCCATGTGTTTTGTGACCTGAATATAATTAATGTGACCTGACCATAATTCATGTCACTTGTGTAAATGGTTTGTGACCTATGGTATATGATTTGTAACTAATGAACAATGATGTTTCTGTATGGTTTGTGACCACTACATGTGTTCTGTGACCTGAATGTAATTAATGTGACCTTACCATAATGTCTGTAACTTGTATACATGGTACGTGACCTAAGTTATATAACTTGTTACTAATGAACAATGATATTTATATGTCATACGTGAAATGTCCATGTGTTCTGTGACCTGTATGAAATTAATGTGATATGGCCATAATGTCAGTAATTTGTATATAAAGTATGTAACTTACGGTATGTGACACAATACAAATGCTATGATACATATATAGAATGATGTCATCTTACATATTGACTTGGTCAACGACACTTCTGAGGAAACGAGTTCATGCCACCATGTTTTGTTGCCTACGAATATTGTGCCAATGTAAAATGAGGGCTTAATAACATCGTTAGTATCTTTAAATTTTTTCCTATAAAAAGAATCAAATAAATAATTAGTTATCCTTATTTGCAATGGGTTTATGTTGTAGTTCACAAAATAATGTCGTACTTACTTGTTTGTTGGTTTGTAACCTCTATGGAACCAATTATTAAATGCTACAACATCAGCATCATCTGCATGCTGATTGTAGTATCGAAAAACTACGACACTCTCAAAACTCTTGCTTTGATTCCCTTTGTTACAAACAAAATGAGATTGTAATATTCTTTTCGGTATAGAGACACATTTCAACGGAAGACCAGATGTATGTGCAGAAGTGGGCGATACCTGTAATGTAGTGAAATATGACACATTAGTTAATTCTGTGACCTATGAGAGGTAAAATATAATGTCTGTGCGTAAATGATTTTTTAACCAGAAACCTCTTGATGTTCGCATTCTGTGTCCTTCAATACATGGGTAATTACAACATCAACTTGTTCTTGAACTTGTTTTGATTGAACCAGTTGTGACCCAATGTTGCCAACGTTTGGAGTAGGATGGGTAAAACCAATCCCCAAATCAAATGACGGCGGTTCGAACGTCAATAGGTCAAATAGCTTACCTTTCCCTTTCTTGTCACAGCTTTTTCAACATTTTTCCCCTACAATGGCACATTTATGAATGAAAAGTTAAAAAGTTAAAAATGAACATGTCAAACCTCAGTAGTAGAATGAACTTACTTCTTCTTGAATGTTTATTGCTTCGTCACTAGGCAAATCACTTTTGTCTTCGAACAAGTTCAGAATCTGATCCATAGAGTTTGAAATCATTGCAGTTACAGATTCAGAAAGAAAGTTCATTTCTGTCTTCATCTCCCACAAGTTTGGCCTGATTTCTCCTTGCATACAAACAATTATATTCATCCTATGATTCCTGTTAGCTGTAATTGATGATAAATGTGCCTTGACATCATTCATTTGCACAGAGAGCTCCTAATTTTTCATTTGGAGTTGACTGATTTCATTTTGCAAACTCTCCCACACCTATGAAATTTGACATACATCAATGACATGGATAATGTAAGGTATTGGGGTCTATGAATCATGTGTGACACATACACATTTGTATGTGATCTTGAACACTATGGCATGTAACCAGTGCTTCTATATTTGTGACCTATCTGAATAACGTGTTCCAAATTCACAACGACATGTCACAAATGCATATTTACATGTGAAGTACATCAACAATAATTGTTTAAAATATGAACTTTTATGAAACATTTGTAACCAATTGATATTCAGTTGTGACTTCAATGAAGTGTCATGTGACCTCGTCTTAAAAGGCATATGAAACTTGTTGATGTCCGACTTCTGAGGTAATTAAGATCGGACTATTCCATGTCACCAATAGGTACTGCGTTGAGCTAGAAATGATAAGGTCAGCTCGAAGCTATAAGTGTCTTCTCTAAGAAGCTTGTGTAGTTTTTTAAGGCTAAAGATACACAATGATTAATGATCACTGGCAGAATATATGAGTTACCAATCATGATAGTATACCTGGAAAGGTCCTATGTCAGCGACCACATAATCTTCCAATCAAAGATGTTAGCTTACTCCTCTAAGTTATGCATTGATTATAAGGGCCCACTTGCAATAAATGCTCCACAGGATTTGTCATACTCTAGTTCGGCAGCCAATTTTGTTGCACCAACAATCGTACTTCCTCAGCTCGACATTACAGTGAAAAGACGGTGGAAGCAGCATGCATGCATGTTGTTTTTTCTCCTATAAAAAGGATGAAGATATCCTTAAGAAAGGGAGATGAAAAATACTTGATATTTCAAATATCTCATTTGGTAAAAACAAAGGAAAATACTTGTAGTATACTTTTGTAATTTACAAGTCATTATCAGTAAAAGTCCTCACTTACATTCTAAGTTGGCTTGGATTTTGTACTTACAATTTTCGACGTCAACTGTTTGGCGCTAGAAGGAGGGCCCAACTTGGGGAAACAATCCCATTTTACTACAAAATTGGCAAACCAGTATAATGGACGAGTTTTTAGCATCTGAAAATCGATCCTATACTCGTCCTGAACAAATTAACCCAATGAACACCGAAAGACGAGGTCGCAATGAAGCCATCAACCCTCAAATGGTGGCTATGACGAAAGCTATTGAAAAACTAACAAACGTTGTTAGTAGACTGGAGAAAAAACAAATTTGAGACCCACTGCAGGATACTGAGGTGGAATCCCCACAACAAGAAAGAACTAGGCGACTTCACACTAGAAGAGCTCTCCAATTCTCAGGCGAAGAATCCTCTAAGAGCTAAACTGAAGAAGTTCTTCTGTTACAACGAAATCGACCGCCAGGAGGACGAATAGTGTATTCAACAGGTTGGGCTCGTAACACTCTTGACACCCCAAATAAAAACGATGGGTCATCATTCACTCCGCTGACAAAACTGGACTAAAATGAGTGCTCTCAAGAAACGTATAGCCGACCTGAAAGCCAAAAATAAGGGAAGCACAGAAGAATACTTTACAAAGCGTCATTCACCCTTCACCGAGGATATTTTGGCAAAACCGCTACCTGAAAAATTAAAAATGCCACAATTGACCGGATATGACGGGAAAGGAGACCCTCTAGTCACTTGGACAAATATACCTCTTGGATGGAATTGCAAGGGGCTGGAGACACCATTATGTGCCGTGCTTTTCCCTTAACCATGGGGGATAAAGCTCAAAGATCGTTCAAAAGATTGCACCAAAGGTCTATAAAAAATTGGGACGACATCGCCACGACATTTTTAACTCAGTATGCAAGAACCACACCTAAGGAAAGGTTGGTAAGCATAAAGCAAGGAAAAATTGAATCACTCAAAAGTTACTGAAGCGGTTCAACAAACAATCCATGGAGGTTGAAAAGATTTCTAATTATGCCGTACTTATGGTCGTTCTTTCAGGGCTAAGGCTGAGGACAAGGTTCTGTGGTCCGTTCACGAAGACGGACCTCGAACGTACCATGAGTTCCTAAGCCAAACTGAGAAATACATAAGCGCGGAAGAAGCTATGTTAGATAATAAAAATGTTAAACAAGTCACTGAGCTCCCGCAATAGGCTAAAGGGAAGCAAATAGAAAAGGATTCAGGTCAGGAAATGAAGAGAGACAAAAGGGATTAAGGTCACTCAAGGCCATATCCTGACAAAGTTTGCGAATATCACCCGCTGAATGCAACTTTGGGAGAGGTTTTCTTGAGGGCAGGAGAAAAGGAAACCTTTCGCCGATCTCCGCCTTAGAAAAAGGAACCAGCTGGGAAACATCAAGGGAAGTATTATCGCTATTCCAGGGCAACAGGACATGATACCGACAACTATCGAAACCTGTCATAGCTAAGCCCTATGAAGCAAATGTAGTTAGAACTCAGCATTTTAACAAACCAGGAGTAGCCCCACAAGTTCGGCCTAGGTCCCAAGCCCACAACACCCAGGATCGACCTAAGGTCCGAACCTTGATAAGTGGAAATCAATGTCTTGAAAGATCACGAAGAGCTCAGCGTAGAATGGCAAGGAACATTCGCTTCTGGCAAAATTATAGTATGACGCCTCCTAAGCCGGAGATCTGTATTTCGCCTTATCCAGAATGGTTCCGATTTTCGGAGAGAGATGCACATGGGGTGTTGCAAGATCAAAGTGACGTGTTAGTCATAGTTATAACTGTTGCAGGGGTGCAGATACACCGAACTCTAGTAGATAATTGGAGCTCGATAAATGTGCTATATTCCAAAACGTTGGAACAAATGGCAATCCATGAGCGCTATCTCCGACCATATTCTAAGAGGTTGCAAGGATTCTTTGGAGACCCCATAGAAGCCCGAGGACAAATAATACTAAGTGTGGAGTTAGACAAACCTCCCTGCCAAAGGAGGATCTTGGCAGACTTCATCGTTGTAGATCTGCCTTCAAATTACAATGCCATACTGGGGAGGCCCATACTGCATGAGCTGCAAGCTGCCACCTTAATATACCACTATTGCCTTAAGTTCTCGACACCAAGTGGACCCGGTGTGGTGCATGAAAATTAAGTTGAAGCGAAGGCTTGCAACATTAATTTACCTAACCCCAAGTCTGAATGCTGAAAAACCAATTCACCCAACGGGTAGAGGCCTCAAGGTGCAAAAGGCCCATTGTGGCCAACCTTACTGAGTTCGGCATTACAGAGAAACATTGCAGGAAAGTAAATGATGACCAACTCATGTTTGAAGAAAAAGAAGCAGATCCAAATCCTTATTCTGGAATCTTGGTGATTTCTATATCACTTTCCAAGGTCAACATCCTTAAAGTATTGGTAGACACAGGAAGCTCTCTCAACATATTCTACACGGACACTTTGGAATGAGTCAGAATTTCCTTGGGTTTCGTGTAACCTTACCCAAACTTAATTATGGGGCTTGATGGTGTCCATTTCGGAGTAAAAGGAGTAATCAACCTCCCTGTTGAGATCGGAGAACCCCCTCGTCAAGCTAAAGCCAAAGTGGAGTTCGTAGTTCTAAACTCAAGGTCCCCTTATGATGCTATCATGGGACAACACATGTTGTTCTACTTCAAAGCTGTAGTATCTATGTATCACTATTCCATCAAGTTTCCTACACCTTACCGTACAGGACAGTCAAAAGAAACAAAAACACTGCTGATAAATATCAAATGGTCGTCGACCTGGAAGGAAAATGGATCTATTACCCCTCGAAGATTTGCATGACATGCACAGCAGAATCCTCACCAAACTTACTGGATCTACGATTGAAAGTGCAAGGAGGAGAACCCATAGAAGAACTGGACATCATCAAGGAGGGAACATATAATCCTCAGAAGGAATTGAGGGTGGGTCATGAGCTGCGACCTCCACTAAGGGATCAAATCATTGGCTTTCTTAAAGAAAACCTTGATGTCTTTGCATGGGAACACTTCGACATGAAAGGGATTGACCCAAAAGTCATGCGTCATAAATTAGGTATTGATCCTTTAATATGGCCAAAGCAACATCGACGTTAGCCTTTGAACTTGGAACGGTATGAAGCGCTGAACAAAGAAGTGCAAAAGTTGCTGCAGAGTGAAGCTGAATCCCCAAAAGTGTGCCTTAGGTGTAAGTTCGAGAAAATTCCTGGGATATATGGTGAACCGAAGAGGGATTGAAGCCAATCCAGAAAAAATAAGGACCATTGTGGAAATGCGTCCTTCAGTTCGGCCCAAGGAAGTTCAAAGCTTAACTGGGCGAATAGTTACCCTTAGCCGCTTCATGTCAAACTCACAGACAAGTGCAAGCATTTATTTGACATATTAAGAAAGGGAAAAAGGTTTGAGTGGACACCAGAATGCCCACTCGCATTTGACCAGTTGAAATCCTACCTAGCACGACCATCCGTGCTATCTAAGCCAAAAATAGAAGAAATACTACTGCTCTACTTGGCACTATCTGAACACGCTGTTAGTGCGGTACTGGCCAGGGAGGAAAAGGAAATTCAACACCCCGTTTACTACATTAGTAAAGCCATGCATGAAGTCGAGCTGCGCTACTCTCCATTAGAAAAGTTAGCTTATGCAGTCGTTACAACAGCTCGAAAATTGAGGCCCTATTTCTTGGAATACCCAATCAAAGTTTTAACCAACCACCCATTGAGGCAAGTACTACAAAAACCTGAACTTCTGGAAGGATGGCAAAGTGGTCAGTTGAGCTTGGGCAATTCAATATAAGGTATAAACCACGAGCTTCCGTAAAAGCCCAAGCCTTGGCTGATTTCATTGCTGAATTCAG
The DNA here is from genome assembly GCA_903798355.1 of Fraxinus baroniana. Taxonomy (NCBI): domain Eukaryota; kingdom Viridiplantae; phylum Streptophyta; class Magnoliopsida; order Lamiales; family Oleaceae; genus Fraxinus; species Fraxinus baroniana. The sequence goes on from CAIGRO010200051.1 coordinate 15,626, forward strand.
TGTAGACTCTAAAGGAGAATCGCATCCTCATATGTCTTGGAAACTTTTTTTGGACGGGTCTTCCATGGACGAAAGAGCTGGAGTGGGGATTGTACTAATAAGCCTCGATCAACAGATATATTGTGAAGCTCTGCCATTTGACTTCTATGCATCCAACAATGAAGCTGAATATGAAGCCCTCATCCTCGGTCTACAGATGGCCAAAGAAATGAAGATTGACCACATAATTGCATATAGCGACTCGCAATTAGTGGTAAACTAAGTCAATGAAGCCTACCAATCGAAAGAGGAAAGGATGAACAAATACCTCCAGCTCGTAAAAAAGGAACTACTGAGTTTTGAGGATATCAGGGTCAAAAGGGTTCCACGAATCAAAATGAATATGCTGACGCTTTTGCTCGGTTGGCAACAAGTGAAGGGATCGAAAGGTTCGATAGTATCCCAGTAGGAAGGATTTGCTACCCCACTATTCAAGAATCTAAAACTGTCTCTATAACCACCGACCCTAAGCCGACCTAGATGGATGAGATCGTCTTGTACTTACAAGCATGTGTTTTCCCCAAAGATCTCAGTACGGCAAGAAAGTTACGAGTAATGACAGCAAGGTACACGCTAGTCGATGGTGTCCTATATAAACAAGGGATTCTGTATCCTTGCTTAGATGTCTAAACGAAGAGGAAGCACTAAATGCTATGGAAGAAGTACATGGAGGAATTTGTGGGAACCACACAGGAGGACGGTCATTGGTTTGCAAGATCACGCGACATATTTTTGGCTAACCATGAAAAAGGACACTATAGAGTTCACCAAAAAATATGACAAATGCCAACGATTTGCTCCAAACATCAACCCCCCACCCGGAGAGTTGAATTATGTAATGGCACCATTGCCTTTTGCCAAATGGGGAGTAGACTAAATCGGTCCTATGCCCACCGGAAAGGGATGCACCAAGTTTGGAATTGTAGCAGTAGATTACTTCACCAAGTGGGTCGAAGCTGAACATTTGGCCAAGATAACAGAACACAAGACCACGGAATTCATATGGAAATCAATCGTATGTAGATTTGGAATACCTCACTCAGGAGAAAAGAAATGAGAGGAAAATTTTTTAGAGAGAGCTTGAGAGTTCAAAAATCCAAAAAGTGTAAGAATAAAGAAAGAGGTAGTAATTTAAAGTGTCAAAATGCCAAGAGTCCCAAATCTGAACCGTTCGAATAAAGTAATAAATGAGCAACGGCTGGAATTCAAAGCTTCTAGGAGAAGAAATCTACCTTACAGCTCACGTACAAGTCATCTTTGGACATGTGTCCTCTGTATTCATTGAAGTAATTATTACAAAAGAATTGGAAACTGTGCCAAATTAAATCTTAAAGGTCAGTCCTCCACTTAGGTCGATACTAACCTGGGGGTAACTGTTGATGTCCGACCTCCGAGGTAATTAAGATCGGACTATTCCACGTGACTAATAGGTACTATGTTGAGCTCGAAATGACAAGGTCAGCTCGAAGCTATAAGTGTCTTCTTTGAGAAGCCCATGTAGTCTTTTAAGGCAAAAGATACACAATGATTAAGGATCACTGGCAAAATATATGAGTTACCAATCGTGAAAGTACACTTGGAAAGGTCCCACGTCAGCGCCCATACAATCCTCCAATCAATGATGTTAGCTTACTCCTCTAAATTTTTCATTGATTATAGGGGCCCACTTGCAATAAATGCTCCACAGGATCTGACATACTCCAGTTCGACAGCCAATCTTGTTGCACCAACGATCATACTTCCTCAGCTCAGCATTACAGTGAAAAGACGGTGGAAGTAGCATGCATGCATGTTGCTTTTTCTCCTATAAAAAGGGTAAAGATCTCCTCAAGAAGGGAGGGGATGAAAAACACTCGATATTTCAAATATCTCATTTGGGAAACACAAAGGAAAATACTTGTAGTTCACTCTTGTAACTTACAAGTCATTATCAGTAAAAATCCTCATTTACATTCTAAGTTGGCTTGGATTTTGTACTTTCAATTTTCGACGTCAACAAAACTTAACCTAGAATTAACATGCATATTTGAAATTCAAAACATGAACACAAATAAAAAACTTAAATATGATAAATCAATAAACATAATGACACTTAAAACTAAAGATAGCAACATAGATTGGATCCATGTACATATGCTGCTGGAGGTGGAGACATATGAGTAGATGGGCCTTCATCTAGTGGTGAGTGAATGTACGCGGTGTGTGGTTCGGTCGGAGGATACATCGAAGTATGAACAGAAAATGATTTTCTATGTCTTTTTGAAGGTGTATCTACAAAATTAGTCATTATCCTCGATATCGCTGGAATGGCCCAATCGCCCGTCAGTAATCATAAGAATATGTGATTTGGACTTGTTTTCTAGTTGGTGAATCTTTGTACTTCTGCTAGCACGTGATAGGGATGGAGCATTGAACTTCTACTGTGGTATGTTATATGAAACACCTTCCATGTATGGCAGCATCATCTTCGTTTCAGACGAATTGTTGTCTTGTACTTGTAGCTGTACATAAATGAAAACAGTTGTTATGAAACCTATTTACTTTGACATGTATACTGATTACACAACTTAAATTATGTCTCACAAATCGATGAGTACTATGAAATGTGAAATATAATATGAAATGTGACCTGTGACTATGTAATGTGACTTGTGGAATAGAAAATATAACCTGTGACTATGTAATGTGACCTGTTGCATGTCTAAAAAATTAATGAGTACTATGCAATGTGATTTTCCCTTCGATTGTGTAATATGAAATATGATCTGTGTCTCTATTAGGTTAACTGTGACTCATTTGTTACTTGTCTACGTAATACACAAATGAAATGAAAACTTACATCCAGGTCAGAGAAGGCCTCTTCTTCAAGTTTAGCACCAGATGACAGTGTATCTGATCTCCAAATCAAGATACGTGGGCAGCTCCTTCGAATCCTAGAAGTCACAGTCCCATCTAGCGGTGGAATAAATTCATAGATCCAAACTTGGAAGGAAACTAGAAATCCTTTGAGTCTGTAGTGAGAATTTCTATGACTCAAACCATCTTTCAGCGAGTTTATGGAAATATCGAACAAATCTTTCGCACGTGAAAACAAGTTCATAGCATCAAAATCTTTAACAAGAGCAAACAAATAGTTCTCAACAATTTTCTTGTACGAGGTTGAGAATGTGTATGATGTTATCAAATAAAGAATCCCAATCCTAACCACATCATGATTGTCTTCATTCGTTAAACCAAGGAAGATGTCTCTAACATCTTCATTTGTCACTAAATTCAAGTGTCCAAAATATTTATCCTTAATCGTGGACTGTGCATTTTGAAGACTTCTCCTTACATCGTGTCCTTGGTACCTAAGTCTCGTGACCAGACAGAGCTTAGGCAAAGAAAACCGCATATACTTACCAGCAACCACAAACCACATCTCCTTTTTGTTCAGTTGCTTCACCACCCGCAGAAGAAAATAATGGATTAGCTGAGATTAAACAACTATCTCACTACAATCCAAAAAATAGGAAAAACAAGTATTAGCTAGAATCTATTTTTGTTCATTGTTGAACTTCGATGTCAAATTTGACAGCATGTGCTAGGTTGCATTCATGGTAATTTTACTAAGAAACCATATAGCCTTCGATATTATATACTCCCATTCCTGCAACATATGACAAACATAAAAAGCCTACATCAGTATTTTGATACTTGTACGTGCATTCTAATCACAGAAAAAGCATGTTGCATGCAATTAGTTTATCACAGACACTATTTAGGTCACATATAACTAAGGTCACGGATTATACATAAACATAGGCTTATTAATGAAAGCCCAATATTGGCTAACCAATAGGGGGTGAATTTGTTATTAAATTTTTTAAACAAGTAAACACACAAATGATATAAAATTAAACTAAGTACAGGTAGGCACGTAAATGGAACAATGTAAACTTGCACAAGGTAAAAACGTTAAATAAAATGGTTCGAGAATGCAAACAATGTAGTATGGAGGTTCGATCCAACACAATGATCTACGTCCCCCGTTACTAAGCTCTCCGTCATGCGAAAGACCTTTTTCACTATATTGATTGACTTATGGTACAATCCAATCCTTTACAACGCTTTCGGCGACTTACAACCAAGGAGTACCAATCCTTTTACAATATTGAGTTTTACGGGACCTTAACACGACCCACGAATCAGAATGAATTTACAAGTGAAATCTTCTTTTCTTAATGAATAATAGATTTAAAGTTGATAACAAGAAGAAAAGAGGCAAACACTTCAATAGATGATAATGAGTATAGTTCAAAGTGTTGAATTGAAAAACTTCTTGAAGAACTAAAGATTTTCACAAAGTTAATCGCTCAAAAGTTTTTCAAAATTTAAATACTTTTGATCTTCTTAAGGATAGAGAATAAGGTAGTTGTGATCAATAANCTTCAATAGATGGTAATGAGTATAGTTCAAAGTGTTGAATTGAAAAACTTCTTGAAGAACTAAAGATTTTCACAAAGTTAATTGCTCAAAAGTTTTTCAAAATTTAAATACTTTTGATCTTCTTAAGGATAGAGAATAAGGTAGTTGTGATCAATAAAAGCCTCTCTTTAATGCTCAAGAAAAGTTTTTGCAAATGAAAAGTGAATGAGGTATTTATAGCATTCAAACCGTCCAAAATTCTATCCATCCGGACAAGCCATCTGGACGTCCGGATCATGTAATCAACTAGCCGTTTGAAGATGTCAGAACGATAAAAAAAAGTGACCGTCGGGGGTCATCCGAACGTCCGGATGGGCATTTTGCCCCGAGACATTTTCTTGCGTGATTTTTTGTTTGATGTATTTTTTGAAGTACTCTCTCACGTATTGTTTTCAAGGTAAGTGACTTGATGAAGATTTTTTGCAATCATTTGATTTTGAAAATAATTTTTCCTATGCATAAAAATTTACTTTGAGCTCTTAGTGATCATTTGCCAAGTGTTGAAACATTTTACCTTTACAAGAATGTAAAACATCTAAGTACAATATTTTGAACATTTTGGCGTGCATTGCTTGATCGTTCATCAACTTTTGTCTTGATTCTTGTTGAGGCTACTTTTTCCAGGTTTCAATATTGTTCTTCATACCCTCGATCTTAGATGACGATCATCCATGTCTAACATCTTGGCGTGCATTGCTTGATCGTCAATGTCGAAAATTACTTGACTTCGAATTTCGTGTCATTGACTCTATGAAATAATGACTATAGATACTTGAAATCAGTTTGTTAGATATAAAAATAATTTATTTGTGATAATCAAAACGAGACGTTAACCATATGTCAACAATTAAAACCTCGTCATTCATCATAGAACTATAGGCATTTCACAACCACATAATGTATTGCAAATAATAGTAAAAATGCGGTCACATTAAGGTCACAACGTCAAAAGTATGTGTGACTACCCAAACCATAAACACCATGTGAAATACAAATTTTCCATTACCTGAATCAGATAAACAATTGATTTTAACTTTTCAAACAAATTTACCACAGAATATGTTCCAACCGATGTTTCACAAAATGAAGTCACAAATTATAACATTGTGCGAATATCCAAACCATTCACTCCAAACATATGTTAAATATGCATTTCTAAATAACAAAATCAGATTAAGATTAATTTAACTTTTGCGATTTTAGTGGGGTTCTGCAAGTTTCATATTTCGAATCTTTAGTTTTTTTCATCCTTTTTCTTTTCTCTACTTTTGTTCTAGATTTCTCACCCATCTTATCTCGATTTTTGGGATCATTGCTCCTTGTTAAAACCATTTTCAATGTCTCAGTTTGTGGGTGAAATGGAAAAAGATAGTGGTTTCAATGTCT
>CAIGRO010200085.1:0-13277 GCA_903798355.1 Fraxinus baroniana
GGACCTGTGGTTTAAAAAAAGAAGTGTCAACCAACTGGGCTACCAGAGATAATTGTAAATGAAGTAAATTATCAGATATATAATATAAAGCTTTTATCTATTCTCAACAATAAAATTTCTTCTCGGCGGATCTAGCTAGGGCGGCCGCCCTAGCTCGCCACCCCCTAGATCCGCCCCTGCTAAGACGACAATTTCTCCCTACGTCAGCTTTTTTAAAGAGCACTTTTTGTCTCGCTTTTACGTTTTTGAGCTTAATGCTGATTCTTAAATTTTTTTTTAAAGAAACATAATGTCTCCAAACACTTAACATGAGTAATGTTATTTATCATCATAATAATAAAATATCGGTTATCTGACAATTTAGTATTATTACTCACATTTCTCTCTCCTCCCCCTTATTTCATAAAAATTGAATTGTTTATTCTCACTATTCCACATACACTACATCATCGTTATTTCATCATTATAATGATAAATAGCCCTAGCTCGCCACCCCCTAGATCTGCCCTTGCTAAGACGACAATTTCTCCCTACGTCAGCTTTTTTAAAGAGCACTTTTTGTCTCGCTTTTATGTTTTTGAGCTTAATGCTGATTCTTAAGTTTTTTTTAGAGAAACATAATGTCTCCAAACACTTAACATGAGTAATGTTATTTATCATCATAATAATGAAATATCGGTGTCTGACAATTTAGTATTATTACTCACATTTCTCTCTCCCCCTTTTTTTCATAAAAATTGAATTGTTTATTCTCACTATTCCACGTACACTGCTACATCATCGATATTTCATCATTATATCATTATAATGATAAATAGCATTATTCCTTAAACATTAATGTCAAATTACTTGCATTTCACATGACACAATTATATCGACAAATTATTAATTTTATTTATAATTCGCTATGAATGAATCTTGTAAAAACCACCAATTATGGATGGCAAAATTCACTGCGGTGTCTTGCCCTAAATATTTAAATTTATTTTATTTTTATGTTTTTCAGACAATTTAAGAAATAAATAATAATATTAAAAACAATATTAATTAAAGGTTACCGTAAATAAGAATATTTCATATTTGTCCTGTCCTGCCCCACGCCGCCCCCTTCCGGTTGGTATTCCTACCACCAACCATTTCCGTTTTGTTGGATTCATTCACCTTCCCTCCTCCCTACCATTGACCAACAACTCCAGGTCTTCTTCCCACCAACCCACCTACCCATCCGTTTCGTAATAAATTTTTATTCTTTTTTCCTGTTGGATTCCATTTTCAAGATTCTAAGATTCAAACTCCACGAAACTCTCCTAAAATGGCTGCTACTGCTCCTCATTCTTTGCAGGCCTCATCAAGAATTGCTTCTAAAAATCCTCAGCTTAAACCCATTTCAGATTCACAAATTTCTCATTCTATCTCTTTCTCTTCTCAATTAAGCAACTTCTCGCTCAAGTAAGGTTCTTTTTTTTTGGCTCATTTTTGTTTCTTTTTATTAAGTAATTGAATTTCTTGCTTAATTTTTTTGGAGTTGACGACTGGATTGCAGTTAGTGAATCAGACGAGATATGTCTTGTAGAGTAGTGAAGTTTCCATGAATAAAATGATTGTTTTTCTTGATCAGTTTTCCTAAGATTTTTATTGGGTTGATTGTGTTTTTAGTGTCCATTTAGTGAACTTTTATTTATATATATGATTGTTTATCAAATATAATAGGATTCATATAATTATCTTAAAAGAGCCAAAATCAACTATAATGACGAGGTGAAAATTCAGTTTTGTTACTATTTTGGTGCTTAGACTAATTAGAATGGCAATGGTTCTGTTGTAGAATATTAAAAGTTTGAATAGGAAATCCAATTCTGTGATTCGGCTCTGGTTATGAGTCTATATCAACTAGACATGGCTGTATGACCTAATTATCCCGTTTAGCAAGCAACTCCAACGTTAATGGTCACTTGACGTTAAACAGACTTTTCTTGGTATATTTAGTGCTAGAAGATGCAGTTATAAATCTAACTTTATCGATATATCTGGATAGATCTTCACAGTCAACGACTAGACAACTACATTCCCGAAGAATTAGTGCAGCTGTTAGGACAGAAAACAGTTCAGGCACAATGGAGGTTGATATCTCTTTGAGCCCTAGAGTAAATTCAGTGAAGCCGTCGAAGACAGTAGCTATAACTGATCAGGCAACTGCACTTGCACAAGCTGGTGTGCCTGTTATTCGATTAGCAGCTGGTGAACCGGATTTTGATACTCCAGCAGTAATAGCTGAGGTGATTTTGAAAATAGCGTTAATCTTTCTTTCTCTTAATCAGCAGAATTAGTATGCATTGCTCTATCTACTTCTATATTGATCTTCTTGAACTTTAGGCAGGAATTGCTGCAATTCAGGAAGGATATACAAGGTATACTCCTAATGCGGGCACTTTAGAACTCCGTTCAGCTATTTGCCACAAGCTGAAAGGTACTTTGTCACCAAGTACACAACATTTTTTGCTTTCTTTCTTTTCTTCTATTAATTTTCTCTTATGGCAGAGGAGAATGGAATATCTTACACTCCTGATCAGATTTTGGTGAGCAATGGTGCAAAGCAGAGTATTCTTCAGGCAGTTCTTGCAGTTTGTTCCCCAGGGGATGAGGTAAACATAAAATTTCTAAACATTTGCCTCTCTTTATATTCTATCCTGGCTATTTTGGAAGTTTTATTGGTATATCAGAATATTATTGAGATATGGAAGTAGGAGAATTGAATCAACATCACTTTTCACTAGTTGACAAGTCTAGGTGCAACTTGAAGTAGTAGTGATTGTTTAAGTTGGACTTGCTGGGTAAAACATGTGTAAGGGATGTATTTGGGGACCATTATATTATTCTGAACTTCTTGAGTTTTCATTTTATGTTTTTTGGGTGTGGCAGGGAGTAAGAAATCACTTTTCTCGTATTTTATTAAGAATTGAATTTTATAAGGTGAAATACAGAGTATACCAAATTTTTGGTGGGTAGTTGCAACACCAGCTCCCCCAATCACCCTCCTTGGTTTGAAGGCTTTTCCAACTAGCTGCACGCTAGAATTATGGTCTCTCTAACTGTACCTGATGCAGAAGCATAGTAATTTGATAAAGAAAAAGAAAAAGAATTAGAAAACATGGATCAAAGAGAGAATTGAGAGCAAGAGGAATAATTTTTATTCATATACTCAGGTGTATCTGTTAACATTACCCTAAGTCCCTTTATATAAAGAAAGGAAATTGAAACTAAATAAACTTTTTATCTAAACAAATTTGAAATGAAAAATAACATTGTGAATATCAAACTCCTATCAAATAAAACTACTATAATAATTTAGATAAACTCAAATTCTACTTATTCTTAGTCTTCGCTTTGAGTGGAAGTTTAGTTGTTTCCTTGTTGCATTAGTACCCATGCATCAAGTTTCTTGGGTTGGCTTGGAGTTGCTCAAAAGTTGGGAGTTAGACAAAAATGTGTCCTTTAGATGGCAGTAAGATAATCAAGTCATGTAGCGAGAACTGCGAAAAATTGAAAGAACACAACATCGAACCTCGTAGATTTCAATGGAATACTGAGAATTGATTGACATTAGAACCTTGTTTATTCTATGTGAATGCCAATGATTACATTCATTTGTAAGTTAGTTGATTTCGAAGAATACAATAGTCGGATTGAGAGAATTTGGAAAAACATAGTTCATTTTTTTATTCAAAAACAATCATGAAAAAACTGGAGCTGTACTTAGTGGTTTAATAAAGCTTAAGCTAAATAAAATTAATTAATTTTCCCTAACTAAAACTATCGAGTATCGAGCATTAGAAATAATAAGGTAAATCAATTAACCCCTCCATGTGATCCCTGTTTCAAGCCACATTATCAAGCCATTCATCTACTTATGATGATCTATCATTTTTCCATGCCTATAAGCAATGACAAGTCATTCTGTTGCCAATAAAAGAAATAGTCACATTGTTTCCTAATTGACTTACTACGTTGAATCTCATCTTATTGTTGAACTACTTATGGATGTGACACCCACTGATTATATGTTTAAAATTTTTTCCACAATGGCTATTCCAATATAAATGGCAAATAATATTCTATAGGACCTAATGTTGGCACCCACTATGGTGTACGAGTTAGGTTCTCAACAAACTCTATTTGGATCATGTGAAATACAATTGCAGAAGAACCATACAGATAGCAGTTCACCGAGAAAGTACTTTTCAAGACTTTGATAGAACCTGCTCAAATGGGTTGTGATTTTAGCCCTAATTCAACAACAAGAAGTAAAAGGAAGCGTGTAATTTGAAAGGAATTATAGAATGTATTTCAGAACTGAACGATTACAGCAAGAAATGACAGTAAATGAACAAAGGAAATGAAAATGCAGGTTTAGAGAGCTGCCCCTCTCCCCAGTGATTCACAGATTTTCCCACCTCGTGAATGCCTCTATTTTCTGTTTCTACCCCTTTTAGTCTAGCCCCACGTGACAGCTGCATAACTAATTCCCTTCCCCCCAAGCAATCCAATTAGTTTAAATAACAAATCCTAGTCAGCCACCCTCCTGTTACGCCTCTCATATGTGAAACGTATGGGTGGTCTATCAGACTTGTAACGAGTTCTTAGTTTTCTCATGATTATATCCTTCCGTTCTCTCTTCTCTCTCTCTCTCTCTCTCGCACACACACACACACACACATTTTCATTTTAGCCTTGCTAGCATGCTCTCTTTTTTATTCTCTCCTACCTTGCCGCTATCTCTATTAAGCTAATGAGATGAAGAAGTGTGGATGAAATACTTACCTAAAGTAGGCGTTCATTTTCATGATGTCATGCGAAGCTAGTTCATAGAGATATTAATTAGCGTTTGTGATGGTAACTGCATATTAACTACAACCTTAAATGAATATTACCTTCAAAGATTGCCAGCTTACTACTAGCATCTCCACTTGTACAGGTTCTAATTCCAGCTCCATATTGGGTGAGCTACCCTGAAATGGCGAGGCTGGCTGATGCAAACCCTGTGATTCTTAATACCCCCATATCTGAAAATTTTCTTTTAGATCCAAAGCTTCTTGAATCAAAACTCAGTGAGAAGTCAAGGCTGTTGATTCTTTGCTCTCCATCCAACCCAACAGGGTCTGTTTATCCACGTGAATTGCTTGAAGAGATAGCTCAGATTGTAGCAAGGCACCCCAGGCTTCTGGTAGGATTCACTAAATCTATATATTTGATGCCAAGTGATACGCCTTTTTGCGTGGTTAAAGTACCTCTATTTTCTAGAGTGAACTTATTTTGAGCTCCTTTTTTAGGTGCTCTCTGATGAAATTTATGAACACATTATTTATGCTCCAGCAACTCACACGAGCTTTGCATCTTTACCCGGCATGTGGGATCGAACTCTAACTGTAAATGGCTTTTCAAAGGTAAATGTACTTAACCACTTGAAAGAGTCCATGCCAATAATTGCTATTGCTTTCTCTTCTTTTCAGTCTTCAAATGGAATTGTGGTCAACATCTTTAATCATCGGGTATCACAATTATGTGACTTCCACAGGCATTTGCCATGACTGGTTGGAGACTTGGATATCTTGCTGGTCCCAAACACTTCGTGGCTGCATGTGGGAAGATTCAAAGTCAGGTAGGTAAACAAATTTGTTAAACATGGTCCACTATTTTTATACACCTAAACTAAACTATCTTTTAATTAGAATGTTTTCGATATGTGAAGTGCCTTGTTACTTTTACATTTTAATTAATCCCTCAATGCACAAATACATAGATTCCAATAATTTTCTAGTAAGAAAATGTTCGTAACCACATTTAAAATTATTTTTAACCCTGAGGGGTTACTCAATTAGTTAGACCTTGGGTTTGCTCCCCAATAGTCACCAATTCGAGTCCCCCAGGGCTACTGAGGTGAGTACCTGGCCGTAAACTTAGGGCCCTGTGAAATTAGTCGAGGTGCTCGCAAGCTAACCCGGACATCCACGTTTATAAAAAAAAAAAAAAAATGTTCCTAACCATGGGTCTTTTGCTATATAGTTCCGTTTTTCATTTTACGTTATTGCATGGATTCTTAGTTATTGTGTTAAATTATTGAGTTTGAAGTTGCTAAAGTTTCTGAGAGAGGTTCAACAAAACACTTAATCTTAAATATCACCCTAAAGTTAATTATCTGAATTTGATTCAAATTTACACTCTTACATGAAATTTAAAATACATGCAAAATTAAGCAAAAAAAAAAAAAAAAAATTGATTTTTTTGAAGGTAAAATTAGGCCTACACTCCCAAACCTTTAAGGTAGCATTGTATTTGGTCTCCAACCAATGTAAATATATGAATATGGATCCCTAATGATGGACATTGTCGGTGTGGACATTAAACTTCACATGAATTTCACGACTTAAAGTTTGACGTTAAGTGGTTTCACGATTTTGCTCTCTAGCTTTAAGTCACGTAAAAGTTGCATGTGGTTTTAACTTCCACGTTGATGGTTTCCATCACGCGGTGACCTAAATTCTAGTATTTAGATATGTTGGGTACCCAAAACCACACTAATTGAAAGGCTAAGGAGCCCACTCAAGATTTTCCCCCTTTTTAAACTGATGGGTGTTGGCAATAATAAATCTATTTCAAATTTACAAATTTGATGTGTGATTCAGTAAATATTTATGTTTACTTTATACATATTAAGCTGCAATTCGATTAAGAGTTCACCTAGCTTATAAGCCAAATCAAAATTGGTATCACTGCCTTCCACATGATCCCAAGAGCTCCAACACCTTCCGGGCAATGGAAAAAGGTTGACCAAACACATAACAGTAGTCAATATAATGATCCAGTCTCCTATGGATTTATATGGAGGAAACTGTTTAAAAGTGAGTTCGAAATAATAGAAGGCCTTTTTCTGAGGCAGAATTGGATTTAATATCTTTGACCTTCCATAAATTAGGACTATGTATTCCAATGCATTATTATAATAATTTGCAATCTCTAAATGTGAACTGCATCAGTAGAGTGTTTAGAGCATCATATCCATTGTCGAACATGTATATACCATTTTTTTTCTGGATACCCACAAATATAACAAGGTTCGGGTGCTTGGTTTTCTCAGTCCACTTCAGGTGCCGGCAGTATATCTCAAAAAGCAGGAGTTGCAGCTTTAGGAATGGGATATGCTGGTGGAGAGGCAGTTTCAGTTATGGTCAAGGCATTCCGTGAGCGGAGAGATTTTCTGGTTAAAAGCTTTGGAGAAATGGAGGGAGTTAAAATCTCGGAGCCTCAGGTAACATTTCAATTCTGTTTTGCCTACTATTCTTGCTAGGACCTAATGGATAATGGATAAAAAGACATCTAATTTTGGTAGTGGAAAGTAATTGTTTTCTATCTTTGCCTTATTACACTTTTGTTGAACCCTTGCAGGGAGCTTTTTACCTCTTCCTTGATTTCAGCTCTTACTTTGGAGTGGAGATCGATGGTTTTGGTGCCATTAATGGTTCAGAATCCCTGTGCCGATATTTGCTTGACAAGGCTCAAGTAAGATCTTCGACTCTTTGTGCACGTTCCCAGTTGAAAAAAGAAATTCATACTTGATGTGCAAGAGGCTAAGTAGTTTGAAGTCTCCATATAGTTGCATGTTATAGGGACTATTTGGAATAGCTTTTGCTTTAGCTCCATAAGATCGAGTCCTTGGGTTTTCGAAATACTGTAAAAGAAGTGCTTTGAATCATTGCTATTTAACTTGGTGGTGTTCTAAAAAAATTGAGGTCTTTTAAATTGTTTGTTGAGCTTCATGAGGAAGCCCATTTCGACCAGTTTTCTCTAAAAGTTATTCCAATCAGACAAAGCATTTCCACCAGAAAATTATCCAAATAGGTTCAAAAGTAACTTTTTATTCTGAAAAGTAACTTTTGGCCCTACCAAATTGGCCCATAGAATCAGAACTCAAAGCAAGCTAGAAAACCATGTAACTTCTACAATTGCTGCTTTTCCTGCGGTTTTTAAGGGGTTTGAGATCATTATGGGAAAAAGTTAGCAAGAAATCACGTTTACGATAGCATATAGCTTTAGAATACTATATCCAAAAATAATGATTCTGATTTGCATGGCATTGAAAAAACTCATCAATATCGATTGTTATACTAATTATCTTTTGTCTGCAGGTTGCTCTTGTCCCGGGGGATGCTTTTGGCGAAGACAGCTGCATTCGCATATCGTATGCAGCTTCCCTTTCCACTCTGAAGGATGCAGTTGACAGAATAAAGAAAGCTTTAATCTCAGTCAGGCCAGCAGTTCCTGTTTAAAGCTGGTAAGGCCTTAAAATTTAAGGTTCCAAAATTGGTTCAAGAGACAATTTGTATTTCTATTGTAATTACGACTCCACAACTAGACTTGCAGTTGGTATATTTGTTGTCTACAATAAGTTTTTCCGTTCATTTCAGTAAACTACTGAAAATAATCCGAAAGTAGGTTTTCACTTTAAAAAAATTCACTTTTACTTTTTTTTAAGTCTAATACGCACTTTCTACAAGGGAGTTCAAATTTATATTGGTTCTCGAATTTATAAGAATTTTGAGTGGTCTTGGTTTTCATTAATATTTCACATAAGAATCTCCATAAAATGAGCTATTTTTAGAGCTTTTCGATGTAAATTGAATGTGAAATTTATCTATATATTTTTCTTTCCATTCGCTGGAATTTCTCTGTTTTATCAATTTGTTCACATCTTCCTTTACTTCCCAAAAGAGGGAAGAAAATCAGATTGATTTTTCCCAAAAAAAAAAAAAAAAATACTGTAAAATTTTCGAGTTTTTTCCTCTTCCTCCATCCCAATTTAACTGAAAACAAACAAATCTCGTTTAATTTTAACTAGGACTCAGATGATGTAAATGGATTGACTGGATTTTCTAGTTATATTTTAACAAAATAAAATATATTTCTTGTCGAAGTGTGGGACATGATGCCATTCATATAGGTTGTGTTTGAGCCACTTTATTTAGGAAGAATGTATTCTAGAATAATAAATTGGTTCTGCTAGACGTACAGAACAACCCCAGCAGAAGTTCAACAGATGAGCTGGCAAGAAATAATTTTTTTTTTAAAAAGAAGAAAAAACTGTTCACAATCAGAACACGTGAACAAAGGTTGTTATAGAATTACAACCTTAAAATTTGATTATTAATTAATACAGAATCTTTTTTAAAAATTCATTTGAAGGAGGTGTGTAAATCCAATAAAATACTAAAATATATTTATCACGTAGTCGCAAAATTATGGTTGCCCAAATTAAGAAGAAACATAGCGTCCATATATTCAAAGTCAAAACGAGTTAACGTGTGCAATATTGCCAACTTTGCATGCGTGCCCCACTTTGTTAGTTATGGTATTCCTTAACGTAAGACAGATGAACAGAGAATAGAATAATTTTTAACTTTTGAGGAAAAAAAAGAAACTTGGCAACTTGAGACAGAAACCAAATTTGCGATTATTCCAACACTAAATGGTTGTCTGTCTACCTGGGATTTCTTTGACCTAGGACATAATCAAGAAGTTAAGGACGCCTTTGTCTAAACGGCTAAACTAAATTTAACTTGTAGTGGAAGAAATTGTACAAGAATATTCTTGTTCTTCCCATGCATTCATCTCTTCCTCTGTTTATATATACCACCATGTATACATACATACGAATCGTATGCAATAATCTGGAATTACGAAACAAAGACAGAATTTGAACAGAAATGGCGAGTTTGAATTCAAGTTTGTATAGTGAAAGAGTCGTGGAGATCGTGTTTTTTGATTTAGAAACTACAGTACCGAACAGAACTGGACAGAAGTTCAGGGTATTGGAGTTCGGTGCGATCATTGTTTGTCCTCGGAAACTCGTGGAGCTCGAGAGCTATTGCACGCTAATTAGGCCCCGGGACTTATCTGCTGTCGCATCAAGGTCAGCTCGATGCGATGGAATAACACGTGACACAGTTGCCAATGCGCCGTATTTTGAGGAAGTTTCGGACAAGATTTTCAGCATTTTGAATGGTAGAATTTGGGCAGGTCATAACATTCAAAGATTTGATTGTGTTCGTATTAGGGAGGCCTTTGCTGAGATTGGTAGGCCTGCACCAGTCCCTGTTGGGATCATTGATTCATTGGGAGTCTTGACTGAGAAATTTGGTAAAAGAGCTGGAAATATGAAGGTTAGTGAATCAAAACCTCAAATATCTTTGTTCGTTAAAGCTCGACTATACAATATATAATAGTATTAAAATGAATACGAAGAATAAGATCTCAATTCGAGCGATGGTTTCTTTGGATATCTTACTATTAGAATCCCACTTTTTTTTTTCGACAAATGTGTCTTTTATTATATTAGTATAATAAATTTTAATGGGATAAATATGCCATTGTCTTTTGCCCTATTTCTATAGATGGCATCATTGGCAGCTTACTTTGGTCTTGGCCAGCAAAAACATAGGTAAAAAATTAATTTCAAGACGTGATATTTAAAATATAATATGATGACAATTTATAAAAATGCTAACATACTTTCCTTTTATTATTTTTAGGAGTTTGGAGGACGTAAGAATGAATTTGGATGTCTTGAAGCATTGTGCAACTGTCCTATTCTTGGTACTGGTCACATATATTCAATATGATTTTTCAGGACAATAAAATTATCGATAACATGACGGTTTAATATTCTTGACACTCGATTCCAAGACAGTTGTTAACCATAGTAAAAAAAAAAACCCCCGACCGTGTAGTGATTAATATGGGTTCTTATGCTAGGAATCAAGCCTCCCAAGTGCTTTGAACACAGAATGGCACAGCAGTCTGGGTGTAACAACAAGAAGCAAAAGTCTACAGGTTTGTGTGTGTATATATATATATATATATATAATTAACTAGAAATTTTGCTTTAGATTTTTTTAAATATGTTCAATTTTAGTTTGATAATAACTTGTACCTAACATCTGAATTTCTAAATATTGGCAGCAATCTAGCCTCCCCTGGAACAAATCTTCCGAAATTACAGGTAGATTTGGTAGAGAGAAATCGATATGCAGAGAAGAAAGTAGCAGAAAATCACCTCCATCGGCATCTATTTCGTATAAAAGAGCTGTTCCATATGGAAAGGAAAGTCTCGGAAAGGTAGGTAATAATTTCTGAGTCGAGGACTAATACTTTTCATTTCCCGTCTCATGAAAGACATATCCTTTTTCTATCTTTCATTTTCTTTTATTTGTTTTGAGAATTTATTGAAAATTTACATGTTGGCTATTTGAATGACAGATGACAGCAGGGGTAAAGAAGCTATTATATGCTAGAAGAGCACCTATCAACAATTTGCTGAAGAGTTCTCAAGCATTTCTTAGATGAAAATAAGTAGTTATGGAAATTAGTTATTTCTCCTTATAATTGATCCAAGGGAAAGATTGTAAACATTTGAACTCAACAAAGAGGGTTTGTTGTGATTTGGGAGTTCAATTTTAAAGGGAAAGATTGTAAAAATTTGAACTCAACAAAGAGGTTTTGTTGTGATTTGGGAGTTCAATTTTTCCTAAATTAATGAAGATGAGATCATCTTGTATATATATTGTACATAACTAACAGCATTCCTTCAATTCTTTATATTTTATAATACTGGTGGTTTTTATATTCATTTTCTTTTTTTGAATATTTCATTTTCGAGATGTGGTACAATAAATTATTTTTTTTTTATTTCAAAATTTAAAATTGATGGCTAATTGCAATAGCGTGGCCATTTTTAAGAGTAAAACAAGTGTTTTGTAGCAGCAAAATGCATAAAACATTAAATTTGATAACTCGTTGTCTCAAAATGTTGCGATGATTAATTATTGATGTGACCAAAAATTGTATATAAGGAGACTCATGCAGGTGAGTAGTGGTGGCGATTGGCAGAACACATCTACCCATGAGCTCGGCTCGACCCACGAGCTCGTGAGCTCACGAGCCCAACCACAAGTTTTTAATTATTATTATTATTTTTTTTTAATCTTTTTTCACTTTTTTCTTCACAATTTTTACGAGCCCACAAGCCGTTCGGGAGCTAAACGAGCCGAGACTTGCTCGACTCGTTAGACGAACCCCCGCTAGGCTCGAAACGAGCCGGGGCCATCTATGGGCCGAGTTTTGACGAGTCGAGCCGACGAACTACTCCACCATTTTGCCACACCTTCTTATAAGTAATATTAAATTTAATTTTCAGCAGCTCGACTCGTCAAAACTCAGTCATTTTGCCACCCCTACTTATGAGTAATATTAAATTTAATTTTTATAATATTATTCATTTGTATCAATTATAATATGTGAACTACCAAATAAGTTGGACTCGAAGATTATAAAGAAAATAGAAAAAAACGTATACATGACTCAAAGATGTAACCTATCATACAAGTTGTGCTAGAAGATTTTAAAGAAAATAGAAAAACTTATACACTATTCGAACTTGATTATATATTCTAAACCAGGTAAAAAATTTGGCATCCCCAACAAGTGTCCTTGGTATAATATAATTCTCAAATATTGTAATGTTATGAGTACATAAACAAATCATGTCTAAAATTTGATGAACGAAGATATGTAACAGAAAGCGAAAAGAAAAATGAAAATTAGAAATCGAGTTGTAAAGCGTCATCGCTACCGTATTCTCATGTTTTCATTTCACGTATCTTTCATTTATCTATCTCCTTCACTGATAATCCAATATCATTTTTTATCTACATTATTGTGGTTTGACCCAAATTCTAGTGAGTATTAGAGTCTAAATTGGAGTGGTCTTAAAGACATCAAAATTACGGATTGGAGGAAAAAGTCGCCGCATTTTTGCTAGTTTGGTGCTAGCGGACGCTCGAGCGAGTCCTATAGAAAATGACTCGAGACTTGGTCACTCGTATGGCGCCCCACCTATCGCCCGTCGTCATTCGAGCGACAGGCTTATCCGACCCAAGCAAGTTTTCATTTTTTGACGTTATTTTGGACTCATATTCTTCTACAACTTGCTCTCTAGGGTTTATATATATATGGCACGACTTGTATAGGATATCACAACAGAACGAACACAGAGAAAGATTCATACAACATCTTGAGAATTTTAGATTTCAATTGAGTGTATTGAGATCTTATAAATACAATTGCTATTGATTATAGTGAATTTCTCATCCTCTGTCCGTGATTTTTTTTCGTATTGGGTTTTCACGTAAATTTTTGGTGTTTATTTTGTTGACATATGGTTGATTATA
>CAIGRO010200086.1:0-12012 GCA_903798355.1 Fraxinus baroniana
CTCTCTCTCTCTCAAAATTTGTTGTGCTGGGGACTAAAAGATATTAGCCCTGGAAATCATTAGCTGTTGATTGTCAACAATACTTTTTGAGAATCATTTTTTTTGTTTTTCGTCACGTGTGCTGTGCTGGGCTGAACAATGGCATCAGCCGCTTGAGGTACACCTGAATTGATCACCAAGTTTTTAAAGAACCTTTCTGTTTTAAGATTCATTTTATTGTTTAACGATTATTTTATAGGTGAGGCTGAATGTATCTTAACTTTTCCCCCCCTTTTGGATTCCTTTTCCAGTGTCTGTCCTCTACCACCATTTCATTTGAGTACCAGTGTTTGATTGCCACACCTGAATTTGGAAGTGTTGGACAATTTTGACCTAAATATAACTTAGATGTGTTTTAAATTTGAAGGGTATGTATTGATATGGGTTTTGCTCTTACATTGCTATCATATTTAGGTTATTTTTCTATTTCATATTTAGGTTATTTTTCTATTTCACAGTTTGACTGGGAAGGAGATTTGCCCCTGAATTTTCCACAGAGAGATCTAATAATTTATGAAATGCATGTTCGTGGATATACAAGACATGAATCAAGCAAGGCAAAATTCCCTGGTACTTATCTTGGTGCGGTAGAGAAACTTGATCACTTGATGGTAAATACTTTTTTCCCTTGAATTTCGTGGAGCAGGAACGTGTCTAAATTTCTTATCTGGATATTTACTGTTTAATGTCATTTGTAGTATGAAATGTTTTAAGTTACACCTTGCAATATTGCAAATGTGAAATACACCAATGTTGCTTCAATAATTTTGCTCAGAAATGATTTTGAATTTCAAACACTTTCATTTAGTTTCATTCCCAAAAGAAATATAACATGAGATAAACCCTCCAGATTCAAGCAATGGCCGTTCATAACTAACCAAGATTACACCAGTCCAAGCATAGTAAATGGACATATCATCGGTAAAGACTCAACTCAACTCAGCTCACAAAACATTATCTTATCTTATGTGGGATCAGCAACCAGCAGACATACCAATTAAATGAAATTCCTAGAACTCCTAGATGTAATTAAAGCATCTTCAGAAAAGTATGGTTTTATGAAGGTAGTAAATTAGCTGGAAACGAACGAAGTCTGAATTGGCACAATTGAAATGTTGAAGCAGAGAACCTGACTTGTCCTTGTGAAGGTACAATATATATCCACAGACCACAGGAAGCTCTAACAGATGCAATTTATTCTAACAATAGATGCATATGGCTCTTTTTCGTGTAAGATTTGACTATCTTTATGGTTTAAAAATTTGCGACTCTTGTATATTCAAGGTAATATTTACTTGCCTATTCCTTTAGTATTTGTGGTTTGACAGCCATCTTACATTGTTGTCTTCCTTGCAGAAACTTGGTGTCAACTGTATTGAACTAATGCCATGTCATGAATTCAATGAGCTGGAGTACTATAGCTACAATTCTATCTTGGGTGACTACAAGTAAATTCCACCTTCGTTTCCTTTTCTTTTGGAACCTTATAGTGAATTATACAATGGCCTGAATTCCAGTATATATGGTCAATTTCAGAATTAAGATTCAACTTCAGGATTAAGATTGTCCGAGTCTCATGAATATTATATTTAGCCCTTGTTGCTGGTGGAAGAAAATCTTAATGAACATCATATATGTGGTTGGTCATCGAACATCAATATTCTACTGATAAGGTTTTGAATTGAAATGCACCTC
The DNA here is from genome assembly GCA_903798355.1 of Fraxinus baroniana. Lineage (NCBI taxonomy): Eukaryota > Viridiplantae > Streptophyta > Magnoliopsida > Lamiales > Oleaceae > Fraxinus > Fraxinus baroniana. Next base: position 1,735 of record CAIGRO010200086.1, read on the forward strand.
CTTAAGTATAGCACCATCCAAATATGTCTTCGTGTGAACATGGAAGCATCCGTCCTTCTCGGTTTCTTGAAGGGAATGTCCTCTCATGGCTTTCGAAACAGCAATAGCCAACTTTTCACGGCGATGTAATGTATGTGCACCCCCAACAATTACTACTTCCTGTCCTTGGTGTACCATTTTCTTAACCTGAAGAGTATTATGTAATGCACAACATAAGTCACAAGAGTGTTTGATTCCAATTTTTTCCAATATACATTTTTCTTTTTCTTCTTTTCAACCACACATTATTCAATAAGATAATATTACATGAAAACCCAAAACTTTTTCTTATTTTTTGACCTCACATTCTCCATCAATCTACTATTCCAAAATACATTCTTCACCTTTTAATAGGGCTCAAAGAGGCTCTTATTTTTGTTTTCATTGTGATGTTGCTTTCGTTTTCGCATCATAATGATTGTACTGGTACTTTATGCAGTTAAATATTATTAAAATCTTTGACCTTTAATCAGAAGAAGCTTTCTTTGATGGAATGGTTTCTTCCTTCATCCTTGTTGTTCATTATTATAATATTTATACCTTTCATCACATGAAGCTGTCTATGATGGAATGGCTTCTTCCTTCATCTATGTTGTCCCTGCTTCTTCTACATACATTTGTGCTGCTAGCATGTGAAGCTGTCCACAAGTTTCAATATATATATCTATGACAATATCTTATCATTAAAAAAAAAAAAAAATCTGGGGAGATGTGAACTTCTTTTGCGCATTAAAATGACTTGTATAGTTTAAGATACCTATGAAATCTTTGACATGGGGGTTACATATTGTATCGTTTGCATCAACAGTTACCACAAATCGAAGTTGCTAGTGGAAAAAGGGCAGTAATAGTGCACAAGGCTTCTGCCCCAGCATGGATAGAGGCTGTTTTGGCATTCTAAACCCATGATACACAGTGCATAATCATGCAAACGCCTCAGTCTTGATCCTATAGTATGACAAATTGGATATCGCATTATTGCAACTAATATGAAAAATCTGCTAGACTAGAAACTTGCTTACTTGGGTGGAATTTCTTTCGAGTAGACGTGAAAATCACAAAATGAATATCTCTCTTTAGTAAATCTTAACTATATCTTCTTTTTCATGATTCATTCTGTTGAAATTGTGATTTCAACTCTTTATCTTTTTGGTTGAAATTTTAACATCTAATCAATTTTGAAAATTCTGAACTTCATAATCCTTACAAATTGTCCTTTCTTTAAAGGACCTTTTTAAAATTACAGATTGCTGGCAACTTCTCTGGTCCATTATACTAAGGATTATACTAAATTTTTACAATTTCGTTGTTTATGCATTGCTTCATGATAAAATTTATTGATGTTACTCGATACCTTTTCTTACTAGATAGTGGGTATTGGTGGATTTAAATACATTTTTATCATTCATAGTAAACGTCAATGGCTTTATGCACATTAAGAAGTTTATGATGGTATCATTGCTAACAAGAAACCACCATAATTTTTTGGAATATTGTTTCTTTTATCAGGATGAACTTTTGGGGGTATTCTACTGTCAGTTTCTTTTCACCAATGGCAAGATATTCATCTGCTGGGATTGGTAATTATGGCCTTGGTGCAGTAAATGAGTTCAAGCATCTTGTTAGAGAAGCACATAAACGAGGAATTGAGGTGAACTTCTTTCGACATTCTCTAGAATTTCTTTTGAATATTTGATGAGTTTTTCTTGATTTTGATTTAACAGGTGATTATGGATGTCGTTTTCAATCACACTGCTGAAGGAAATGAAAATGGTCCTGTACTCTCATTTAGAGGTGTTGACAATAGTGTATTTTATATGCTTGCACCTAAGGTATAACTACATTTATTACTTGTACCGTGCTTACTTCTTGAAAAGACCTTCTGCTCAAATATTCATTTTCTTCGAGGCCTTTAAGTTCTGTATACTGATAACACCTATGGTGACTTTTTGATAATTAATAATTTTTATCTGCATGCATGCAACTTTTCAATGATAAGAAAATAAATTAATTATGTAAAAGTGAGCTTCTTCCCAAGTAGAGGAGCTTCGTTGTTCATGTAAGTGTGATGGAAAACAATACAAGGGAATAATGCTTTGTTCTTACTTTTTGGTGTTTATATATAGTAATTCCTTAGTAAATAAAACTGGATGGTTGGATTAGGTGGGACATCTTTCGGTTCTCTAGTTCATTTTGACGAGTTCCAGTTTTCCAGATGATACCTAATGCGTAATGGCTTCCATTTGAGAAGAGTGGGCATATTGGGATTCTCAAAAAAGAACTGCCTCCTGCTCACATATACATACAGTATATAGAATTTGAACCCTTGTTCATTTCCATATGATGTGCCGCATATCTGACACTTGCCCCATGATGTCGCACTATGGCTCATAATAAATAGAGGTTGGTGCAGATCATTTCAATAAACAAATTACTTGCGGAACTGAGCAAATAATAGAAAAAATGAGGATGTCAAAACTTGCTGAGAATAATATACTGATTTTTTTTTCCTTCTCCTAAATGGGCTGAATTAGTACACTTCTTTTAGACCGTGTTCATTTGTAGTGGATCCATGGTTATAACTTTCTGATATGTAAGTTAGTTCAATGATGAATTGGCACATAGTACAAAGCAATTTGGTCAAGTTTCTTCAGTCTTCCATTTGGCTTGTTTCAATAACTTAAATGCAAGGATGTTGACTTCTGCTGTAATTAAGAAAATTCTTGATACCATATTTAATTATTTTTATAAACCATAATCTTTCTGGAACTCATATAATCCATGTCACAGGGAGAATTCTACAATTACTCAGGTTGTGGAAACACTTTCAACTGCAATCATCCTATTGTACGCCAATTTATATTGGAATGCTTGAGGTAGATTTACTGTCAGTCGTACGTAATTTGCAGTCATTGAAACCTTCTAGTTGAGTGCTAACCAAGCCTCTGAATTTTGTTAAATAAACGATTATTTTATTTTTATATTTTCTTTTGGGAATTAAACAAGTTCTCATTCTAGTTTCCTTTATTTTACCAAAAGATTAGTGGAAAGGTTCTCATTCTAGTTTCCCTTTATTTTAACGAGAGATTAATGGAAAACAAAACCTTATTACTGTTCCATCCCTGAATACTACTGACTGATACCAGGAATTGTATTTCTCAAGACATCATGATCAGTTTCCCATTTTCTGTTTCAATTGAGTAACCAGTAACCACCACTGTTCTTTCCATAGGAATATTCTGTTATTTTGGTTTCTGCTTCACATGTATCTTTTGGAGATAGAGGCTAAATCACATTACTGAAAAAATTGTACTCCCTCCGTCCCATTTATATAGGCTTACTTTCCTTATTTTCTTGTCCCCATTATATAGTCTTGTTTCTTTATTAAATTTTTTTTGTTTTGATTGTTTACTAATATACCCTTATTTCTTTACTACTTCCAATAATAATTTATTACTAGTTATTGATAATTAATGAGGGTAAATTAGGAAAGTTTATGGCAAAAATTGCTTTTCCAATAACATTAGATAATATTTCTTAATCCGTGTGAAACACAAAACAAGCCTATATAAATGGGACGGAGGGAGTAGTTATTATTATTATTATTATTTTTTCCATATGACAAAAAATGAATTTAACAAGATACAGCATTTTACGGGTGCTATTTTTTAACAAGATGTAATACCAGTTTCTTTGTTTGTTTTTTCTTGTGTGCGAGCTTAGTTTATATACTGTGCATTGCAAGATTGACGAAGGTAATTGATTTAACGAGTTCATGGTTCTCTTGAAGAACTGGTACCAGACAGCATTTAAAAGGTTAATCAGTATTGAGGCAACTTGCATCTGTGAAGTGAGATGTAAGCCTCAAGGTGCTTTAAGGTGCAAACCTTAACATAAATGAATAAAATAATTCAAAATTTTACTACCATCTAAAGAATCCAGAATAAAACATTTCTACAAAATTGCAAGTCTAACCTGCAATTACAAACATGATAAAAAAGCAGCAGTCACATAACAAGACCAGTAATCTATAACTGGAACTAAAAGTCTGAAACAATTGAATCAATTAACAATTTAAGAAATTTGTTTGATCTGTGTTTAAATGAAAAGAAACACCGATAAAAGAAAACGAAAACAGAGACAACATCAAGAAAAATATAAAAGAGAATAGTGAAGTTACATGTGACGTGATGATCTGCCAGGTGCCCTTGAGAAGTTGCAACTTCACTTGGTGGGGATGGGGTGAGGAAGGTTATCATACAGTTTTATGAGGGTAGTCATGACCAGCTCTTCACTGGTTCTCTTCTCTAATTGTCAATCGTTTCTTTCTAATTTTTAGGGTTGGGTTGCTTTTAGTCAACTAAAAAAGAACGCCCTTAAAATGTTTTAGGTTATGAAAAGCCAACTCAAAAGGCAGAGGTTAAAAAAAAAAACAAATTCTAGAAGAAGCAAGACTAGGGAGCGTAAAGCCCAGCGACCATGAGGCATATATCCTAAGGCTTGCACCTTAGTAAATGACTAAATGGAATTCGAGTAAGATAAGAAGATCTTAATGAACGCTTGAAAGAGGCGAAACCCAAGGCTCAAGCCTTGTGTGCTTTTAGAAACAGTGTATCCAGGAAGTTGTTTTTCGCTATTACACAATCTTGACACAATTAGTTGTGCATTGGTATTACAGTGGAACAGCAGTTTGGCTTTGTGCTTTATAGAAAAATTACACTGCAAAAATTGAATTAATTAAGTTGATGGATATGCTTCTTATTCTTTATCTTCTACTCCAGAAGAAATTTTTTTGGAATGTATGTTTTTGCCATTCTATTAGAAGTTTTCTGTAACATATTGTCATTCTTATAGTTTGTACGACTTGCCTGTTGTCACGCTTTTCGTTTATTCTACACCTTCTATTCAATTTACCACATTTAATCCCTAGTTATGCTGTTCTTGATTTTCAACAGATACTGGGTAACAGAGATGCATGTAGATGGATTCCGCTTTGATCTTGCTTCGATCTTGACAAGGAGTGGCAGGTTAATGGTTAAATGATTTATTCTATATGATTAGTCTTTAGATACTAATTCTTTCTTCTTTTGCTTTGGATATTTCTGTGTCCAGTCTCTGGGATGCAGTAAACGTATATGGAAATGCTGTTGAAGGTGATACACTCACGACAGGATCTCCTCTCAGTAGCCCACCATTGATCGACATGATTAGCAATGACCCAATACTTCATGGAGTGAAGGTGAGTTAGTTCAACTTTATGCTCATTGAACAACTTGAAATTAGCATGCCGTTTTTTCATTAATAATAGATAATAAAGGACTCTGTCTGAGGAGTTAGAAGACTATCACTAGGTATTTGAATGTGGCTTAGCGAACCTCCATCTAAATAAATGCAATGGAGGATAACAATGTCCTTTTCATCAGGCATAGTCTTTGGTGAAACAACTACCTATCAATTTTCTTTAGTTACCTGTCAATGCGAGCACTTGCACAGTTTTGGTTTATCCTTTGTTATACAATGTATCCTTATGTGGTTTATTCTTTGGTTTCATCCTTAATACATCTTTGTTGCTTGCTCAAACAGCTTATAGCTGAAGCATGGGATTGTGGAGGCCTCTATCAAGTCGGCATGTTTCCCCATTGGGGTGTATGGTCTGAGTGGAATGGGAAGGTATGTCTGAATGCTAATTATGGTCTCTCATCATCATCGCAGGTATTTTAATGACTGGAAGATATGGGAAGTGGCTTATAACGAGATGTCTGTGAAGTTGAAAAATATGAGCATCCTGGTTTTCTGCTTGCAACCTGCTTTCTTTTTTAAGAAACATCACTACACCTTCATGATTAATCATGAGAATAGACGTCAAGAGTACCGCATTATTCCAACTTCAAACAACGTAGTTGAGCTTACATAGTTTTCTTTATATGCCAGTCGCAAAACATTTTCCCAGGGTTCTAGAAAAACTTATAATTCTAAAAAATTAACGATTCTTTATGTCTATAACCAGAGACAGAATGCATGTTGTATTTGTTGTGGTTTCTTCAATACAAGATAATTTAGTTTCTGTTGTATTGTATTTAATTAATAAATAACAAAGCTTTTCATCATTTATTCTGGCACGATGTTATTTTTGGTAGTAAGATGAGACTTACTGAGAAGTCCCATTTTATTAGACTTTCGATAAAGAAATGTTTGCATTTCATTTATTTGCTTATGTTCTGTGGTTCCCATGATTCCATGCATCATTTTAACAAAATTTTTGTAGTGTCTAATTTTAATTGAGAAGCTGAATGATAAAGTAGTGTCCTTCAACCGACTTACCCCATAATCTTTCAGTTTGCGTCCTCTCTCTCTCTCTCTCTCTCTCTCTCTGTGTTTTCTTTTTCTCCCATCTACCTGGATATGTTCAAAACTTCAATTGAACCTTGCATTTTAATCCTTTTGCAGTATCGTGATGTTGTACGACAGTTCATCAAAGGCACCGATGGGTTTTCCGGGGCTTTCGCTGAATGTCTTTGTGGAAGCCCTAATTTATATCAGGTATTTCGACCATTTTAATTACTCAGTAGTTGATTGTGAGCAGTCATGATGTTATGCAACTCATTTCTCGTTATCATTAGGAGTGCCATAATGTGACGTATCTCTTTTATATTAAAATTATGAGTATGCATATTCTGTGTCTATTTCTTGTTTTGAAATCTTTAACTATTGATTTGAATCAGGAAGGTGGAAGGAAACCTTGGAACAGTATCAATTTTGTATGCGCTCATGATGGTTTTACTTTGGCTGATTTGGTGACGTATAATACCAAGCACAATTTGGCAAATGGCGAAGAAAACAAAGATGGGGAGAATCATAATAATAGTTGGAATTGTGGTCAGGTAAGCCTGAGCTTTGACAATATGTTGGAGTAAAATTCTGCAGAATCTTTGTTTCTTTACACCATTTAGAAACAAATTTCAATTGTAAGCTTAAATAACCAAATCAAAGTTGTACATTTAAATATTCTTTGCATAGTTCTGTAATTCTTTTAATATCCAGTCCTTGAAAGAGTGTGTGACTCTAGAGCTCACATAATCTGGAGTGTAAGCTTGTTTGCATGCAAAATATTTTTATTTACCTTAAAGCTCTGAATTTGAAATAGAGAACTTTAAATTTGACAAGCTTAGATAGTTAATTTTCAAATCTCAGCTCATTATCTTTGATAGCTCATGGACCAAAATATCTCATTTTTATACTTCTATAAGTTGCACAGGAGGGAGAATTTGTCAGTACTTCTGTGAAGAAATTGAGAAGACGACAAATGAGAAATTTCTTCCTCTGTCTCATGGTTTCCCAAGTAAGATTTACCTTTAAACTCTTTTCACTAGTGTTTTTCATCTGCTTATTTTAAAATGCGTCGAAGTTGTTTATTTTGTCTTCTGTCCCCCAATTTGACACAAAAATCTTAGGCTTAGACTATGATGTACACTACTGTTTGCCAATGCACGAGTTTTCTTTAGCCTGTAGCAAAAAATATGCTCAATGACTCAATAAATATGTATTGCTCCATTACATGACTCTGTATCCTCCCTTTCCCTAAGTTTTTTCACTTGCTTAGTGACAGGAAACGTCTTTATCAGATTTTTCTTGAATGTGTGCACCATAAAGAGGTTTGCTAGAAAATCATATAAAAATAAAAATAATGGTCACACTTTTATGTGGATGGTTTTATCATGACAACTGCAAAGAGAGATTAGTAGATGGGACCGGCAAAGATAATTGGAATCTAATCAGAAGCATATTATTGTTCTTGATTCAACTTTGGTTACACTGATCATTTAATTATTTAAGATGCTTCTTCACATCAGCCCTATATGTTCTTCCAGTGACTTGTCAAGTATTTTTCTCCTTCCTTTGTGTTCTTTATCATTGTACTTTCATTCTTACATTTTTGTTGATTAAAGCTTCAATGTATGACCAGGGTGTTCCAATGATCTACATGGGTGATGAATATGGTCATACAAAAGGGGGTAACAACAATACGTATTGCCATGATAACTTTGTAATACTCTGCCCCTGACACCGTTAAATATCATAATTACTCCTCTCCCTACCCCCACACTGCACGTGGTTTCATTTCCATTTTTGAGGGGGCGTAACCGAAGCATTGGCTGCAGATTAACTACTTCCGGTGGGATAAAATGGAGGAGTCTTCATCAGATTTCTTCAGATTTTGCTGTCACATGACCAAGTTCCGCCAGTAAGCATTTCCCATTGTATTTAGAAAACTTTTTGGGCTTTTAGCCTTGGAGGATCTAATCACATGATCTTTACTTTCAAGTGAATGTGAATCACTTGGTTTAAACGACTTCCCGACAGCAGAGCGACTGCAATGGCATGGTCATATGTCAGGAGTGCCAGATTGGTCTGAGACGAACCGATTTGTTGCATTTACATTGGTATTTTTCTCATTAATTATTATCTAGAATATTATTCTCGAATTCATTATGCTGACTTAGATATCGAGATAATTCAAATCAACTCAACTGACTGCCAAATATATTACATAAATTATTGTTAAACTCAAAAGCATGGTGATCTTTCGCATTAGCTAATTTGAGTTTAGTTCTTTTCTTCTCCATTACGCAAGGAGACTTCTTCTGAAATTATCTGGTTTAATCCTGATCATGTTTCCTTTTGCTTATCATTTTATTAATTGATTTGTTTTTGTTGATACGGACATTGCCAGATCGACTCTTTGAAGGGAGAATTATATGTCGCCTTTAATGCTAGCCACGTCCCTGTCACCATTACGTTACCCGAACGCCCAGGTTACAGGTGGGAGCCCTTGGTTGACACCGGCAAGTCAGCACCGTTCGACTTTCTCTCAGATGATCTCCCTGAGAAAGATCTGGCTATCAGGCAATATGCTCATTTTCTTGATAACAATCATTATCCTATGATTAGTTATTCCTCAGTTATTCTTTTACTTTCTCCAGATGGCAATCCTTAACTGAATCCTATCAAGAATGAATATCTTAGCATCTCTTATTACAGCACGAAACTCCTGTTCAACTTGTTACAGCTTATTGTAACTAGAACACAACTTGTGTATGTATCGAGTTCCAACAATAAAATTGATCTTTGAATTAAATCCAAAGAATTATTCTCTTTTTTCTTTTCTTATGTCATCTTTTGTGTTTATTTTTTAACAAAATTATTTTTGTTTGCTCAATGTATTTCTGGAAATAGTGTTGCATATATGCCTTGTGCGATATTTAACAATAAAGTGTGTTTTTATTGAAGGCTTTCATACGAAGTTTGGCTCTCATTTCTTGAAGCTCATTTTCAATCACACATTTCATAAGATTAACAAATTTTATCAACTTTTTAATCACGCATTTCATTAACTTTTATTAAAATTTACTAAAATTTGAACCCAAACGGAGGCGAAAAGAGTGCCATAAATGATGAAACAAGGTGCCTCTTAGGACTTTTTCCGAGTTCGAAGTCGGACTCGTGCATTAAACATCTTTTTGTCATCTCTCCTCGCTAGTTCGACGTTCTATAAATGGTGATTTTATCACTTCCAAGTTTCATCTATAGTAGTACTTGTGATTCGATTGCAAAAAAAAAAACTTTTTAATTTAACATGTGGGACTTGGGAGCCCTGTCAAAGTAAATTTGAGCAAAACCAATTAATATTTTAAAATAATTTCTTACCTTCAAACGTATTTGAACAGTTTATTTTATTTTACTTTAAGGCTCTGTTTGATACTACACGTTTTCAGTTTCCAACTTTTATAGCGTTTGATAGGCAAAATTTTTCAGGGAAAATGTTTTCTAGCTTTTCAAAATTTTCACCTTTTTGAGGAAAATAAATTCTTGATGTTTTGATTGGTAAATATTTTCTAGGTTTTTTTTTTTGTTTTTTGTTTTTTTGTTGTTTTGGCAATTGGAAAAAACTCTAGATACAATGGTAAAAAAATTTATGAATTTTATTGACAATTTTCATACAAAACGAAACCAAACGAATGGTATTCGGTATAGTTGTTATTTTTTCAATTTTTTTTATTGTTTTGCTATTGGAACAAATTATAGACCCAATGGTAGAAAAAATTATCACTTTAATAGACAATTTTCATAAAAAACGAAGTCAAACGGACACCAAACTTTCAACATTTTCCAGGTAGAAAATTATATCAATCAAACACAATTAATTACAATTCTCAGTAAAATAAATTTTAGGCAATTCAA